>LJIJ01000223.1:0-169868 GCA_001718145.1 Orchesella cincta | reverse complement strand
GCTAAAGTAGTCTATATAATGCATCCATATATGTCTACATGAACGAGTGAAACGAGCGGGTAAAATACTGCTCCGAGTCAAAGTACTCCCCTTATTTCTTACGTGATTTTGTGGAATAATATGCATATAAGAAATACAAGAGAAAGTTAGCAATGAGAAGAGACACGGAGAGCTCTCGTTCAATCATATCAAGTCTTTTTAGCACACTAGTTTACCTTCTTATCTGCGTATTTCCACTTGTACGGTTTACAAAAAACGACAGGAATATACGGTAAGTGGTTATCAGAAAACATGATCGTGAAGTTACGTGCCTGAGTATAGACAGGAGGCGGCAGGGAGGGAATGCACCAGGTAGTAAGTCCAAAGATCTAACTGAAAAGACACAAAACCAAATACTGCGACTCCATATCTTTTGTCGTGTGTTGTGGTTGCATGTTTTTTTTTGTGGTGGGTGAAAGTCTCCTGTCTGCTTTTTCTTGCGTCCAATTGAACATAACAAACTAACGTGTGCTAAGAAAGAAGAATATATGGAGATGGGTTTCACTTCTCTCCGACAGTTCGTGGAGCTTCAATTGGTTCACTCAACTTGAGTAAGAATCGATTTTCTCCTGAAGAAAAGCCGAAGAAGATACTTTTACTAAACTTAACTATCCCATTTACTGAGGTTTCCCCTTTTGCTTCCACTTTGCGACCTCTTGTTGGTTGGCCACTGGGATGAGGAGAAAAAAGTTTCTTCACAGCTTTAGTTTGGAACTTGCAGTGTGTGTAGCAAAAGAAGAGTTGCATTAAAGTGGAAATGGATTCTGACTAGCTTGATGTATTAAGAAAAGGAGGAATAGGACTTTTGTCATAGTTGGAAAATGTGTGTATGAAAGACACTCCGACTCGCTGAATGTCACCCTGTGACTAAGAGGTTGGGTTAAGGAGAGAAAGAGCAACATTGCTCATTTCCGTTTTTTGCCTCAGACGTCTCGTGTGTCTCCTCACACAACTTTCACTTTTCTCTCTCAACTTATTTACTTTCTCGCTGAGAGACTACTCTCCTTTATTGGAGTGACGGAGGAAAATGACGAAAGGAATCCCTCCATGTTATTTTGCAAATGAAGAGAAAAGACGTGTAAGAAAAATGGTGAGCCGCCACCACCATCACCAAACCACATCACCGTTGGGTTGCTTCCTCTTTATCTATTTTCTTAGGGTGCGATACTATAATATATTGTAAAATGATGTCTTCATTTTGCTCACTCCGGCCTAATCCCAATTCTCCACGGTCTGGGGAATACACAAGTTAAGTTTCAAGGAAACTAAATGCATATTAGAGTAGGAAAGCAACATAACATGATCAACTTAAAGTTGTACTCTGCATCCAATCTCCTCGTCTTCCCAGAAACCGTACGTTTCTCCTCCCAGTTTGCACTTTTACGTGCAAACGTGCAATCTTCGATCGAATACGCTACAAAAGTTAGTGGGATAAAGTGGCTCATGTTCAGTTCTGCATATACTGCACACAATGCTCTCTCTCAGCTTCTCAAAGGAGAGAGAAGAGGACTCTTGGAGAGTATGTAGAGTGGAGAAGCTGTTATATCGCCTGTTTCGAATTCATTACTTGACTTGGCTCAAGGGATATGATGGACGAGAAGACGGAGGGAGAGAAAAGACCAAGATGTACCGTGATATCATGACATCCTCATCTGTTCAGGTTCAGGGGAGAAGAAAACTTGAAGACAACTTTGATTTATTGCTCCAGCTAGTGAGACACGGAACTAAAAATTGGTTTAGGAGTACAATTCCGAGGATTGCATGCTATTTTCGGGGCAAAAAGGTTCTTGGTAGTAGTGATGATGCAGTTGTGTAAAATTGGCTGATTAAATTACATCCTCAATTTGTTATTTGCCCTTTTTATTTTTTTAGCTAAAATTTGTGCAAATGAAATTTTACATCCAGAATTCTTTTTACCTCACCAATACAATTTCCAGCCTGAGAAAGGATATTATATTAAGTTAGATGAGACCCCATTTGCATACAATACACTACCGAATATTGTTTTTTGGATCGACTCCCTCATCCTAAAGTATCTATATAAATGCATTCCAAAGAGCAATAAACTCTCAATAATTTTCCGTCGGATGACTTAAATGGCTTTGTGTATCACACACACTTAAAGTTATGTACATCAGAAATCGGGCATAGTGAACATTTGTTTCCTATCAACATCAACATCTCAGCAGCAGCAGCATTAGCATCATCACGTCTAGTATCACGTTCGCTCAGATTTGTGAGAAATAGTGAAAATGTAATATCCTCATTGCACATAAAAGGCTCCCATTCTCCGATACAGATGCAGTGCTCATGTCTCCCCCGTACATGGATTCAGGCTGTTTGAGTATAATTAATGGGAGTCCCATGATCATGAATGCATTTATGGTACAAAGACTACACGTTTACATCGAGAGCCCCTGTATATATCACACACAAAAGCACTTTTATTACATTTTGGAGTTGTAGTAAAAGTAAAATGTTATGTGATGGGAAGGATGCTGTGCGATGCCGATGCTGAGAGTCCATATATTTTTGACTTCTTCTCGAGGATGTATTTTAGAGTTTCAAGGATGATACACACTCACACGTGCATGTGTGCATGCATGTTTATGCTATACATATTGAAAAGTTGCTCCTTTTGAGATCCCTGTCTTGCTGCGACTGGTGCTCTGCAGTAAAAAGAGAGAAAGACTTTTGCATGCAAACACACATCACATTGGATGTTCATAATAATGGGCAACTTGACTTTGTATGTTTACTCACTGAATACTAACTGTCTACTTTTCCCCGAGGAAAGTTTGCTTTTCCTCTCGTCTTCCTCCTTTGCCTTTCTTTCGCCTTCCCCTTCATTTTCCCTTTCAGCTTTCCGCCCGGTAGTCCGTTCCGTTCTCCTCATTTTTCTCTTCTCTTCCTTTAAAATATAAAGAGGAGATGTTGCACTTATATATAAACTCTAAAAAGCCCCATTGAAGTAGTGAAATGGAGAAAAAGCCTTAAAATTTGTACTATTTTATAAGGGGGCTCAGTAAGTCATTCATGGATTACGGCTGCTGTATAACTAGTCACTTTGGATTGGAAAAGATACAAAAGGATATTACATTTATTTTATTTCAAGTGCAATCCTTAGCAATGCAATATGGAAGGCTCACCACCCAATGTTTTCTCAGTTTTGCTTTGAATTGAATCACGAAAAGGAGTGAATGAGTGGAATGTATATATATCTGGTTTGGTTGGTGTTAAGCCCTCGAATAATAGACGGAGATGCTGCATTACACTCCAAAGATGAGGGTTTGAGAAGATACAATACGGTTGTAAATATTCCAATGGCGCATTCCATAATAACCTAACCATCTTTCTCACTCATTTTGAGGGAAATCTCTACTATCTATGCTCGGTATCAATGTTTATTGTTATTTTCACATGGACACAATGCTCCGCATACAAATAAGGAGGAACTCACACCGAATGACAGTCTATGAATGCAATTGTAGTTGTAGTGGGAGGGTGGAAATGTGAGTTGAAAGTTGAAGCTGTAATTTTAGTGATAGTAGTAATAACGTGTATAGTCGAGAGACTGTCGTCTCACGCATCGCAATCACAAAATGAACTGCTCATCATCATAGGGCAAAAACTTGTGTATAATATCACTTTCGCTAATTACCTAACAGGAAATGAGTATGATGACTTGAAATGGCTTTCAAGAGGGGAATTAGTATTTTAAAGCTATATACATTCCACTTTGTACACAGATATAAGTAGGTATATGAGAGAACATTGCACTGCATCCCTCCAGTAACTGGTTGTAAAATGTCGGAATAAAACCCCGAAAATTTGCTTATCAGCAGCAGCATAGCATGCTGGTTAATTTAGTTGAAAAGAGATATTTGAGTGGAAGACAGTTATCGTTCTTGTTATTACGCAGCATTTTAGAACAAACTCTGGAAAGGGGAGCCTATACCTATTATTATTACCATGCGTGTTTTTCTTTACAAGCAAGCCTGCTTTTATGCCGGAAGACGTAAAATGTTGATTCGTTTACGTTTTTCTTGGCTTGGTATGAAATCTCACATCATAGTAGTTTAAGTCGAGTGCTCCGTCAGTGAGCTGCTCACACTGCTCAACATGACAAAAAGAAGAGTCAAAGTCAATTTAGTCGACAATATAATATGGTAGTCATCTCATTTTTTCTCTTCATAAACCATGAAATGATGCGTTTTCCTCGTATTTCCGTGAATAAAAATGGGAATAATATGGAGAAAAGTATTTGGACGCAACTTTGTACTCCAAATATGATATACCTTTATGCTCTTTTTCGTATGGTGGCAATTTGAGTATAAGAAAATATATGGGTATATAGTATATATATATATACACCTTTGCATATGATAGGAATGCCCAAATTTTTTATGGAAATTCACGGGGACTGGCAACAAGCAAAGCGTGTCATGCATATGTGTCTCGTTATGTGTATGTATGAGTATAAATTTTCTTGTTATCTTCCGTATCCCCTTTTGTAGATTTTTTATTTTTTCACTTTTACTATTATCAGCCATGGGAAATCGGGAAACTATATGTCGTGGAAGAAGTAGGAATGGAGTGGGTACCTTGTGCATCTGATGTTTTTCTTTCTTTCGTGTGCGTCCCAGTATTTGCATGACTTGAAGAATAAAGTTGTTTATTTATTCGATCCAAGAAAGGAAGAAAAGGAGAGAAGATGCGAATGGAAATTTTCAGTATTCTTGCTCGTTTGGAGAATTATTTTGTGGAAGAAAGTGAAACAAATCGTGTTGAGTGCATGCATGGATGCATCTGGATGGATGGCTGCGTGTGTGATTTTATGCTGTTATCTTATCCCGAATATATCTGTCTCCTTTTGTAGACCAAAGACGTTACCAGTTATCAGATTCCTGTTGCAAAAATGTTTGTAGGTAGCTGGCTACACGCAGCAGTTGAAGAACCTGTTCGACTTTCTCCAGGAGTTTTCTTGGCCAAGAAAAGCGATAAAAATATATAAGTACATTGTAGAAACTAGTGCCGTTCTTGAAAGTTTTTTTTTGTTATCATGTTCCCAACCTATCAATGTTGTCTGTAGCTTAAAGAGATCAGAGAAAAACGAAGAAAAAGAGATTTGGTTAGTCTAGTAAGATGCTCTGATTTTGTGGTTGGGCAAATCAACATTTTTGTTTTTACAGGGTTTGTAAACATTTTCTTTAGTTTAGTTTTTGTGTTCATGAACGAACGACTTGTGTTTACGAAATAAAAATTCCTCTACCAATAATGCAATGACATCCCATTACATTTTATCTCACGGTCATAAATGTACCCGGTAAACTGGCAATTTTAGATGATACTGATTTCTCTTTGATGCCAATGCCAGCTCCACAATAAAGTCAGCAACTAATTTCTGTGCTATGTAATTCTATCGAGAATGACACAAGTCCATAATAATAGTTTCCGATAATAAAATTCAATGAGCGCACACGAGCAATCAAAACAGGCTGTGCCTCTTTTCACCGAGCACAATATAAAGGAACAATGAACAACGGGAGTGAATAGGGACCACCTCAATGATAATGAAAGGGAAAGGTGTGCCTCAAATGCAAATGATACGTGGACCCTTTTATTTGCTTTTTCGCATAATATTATGACATGAGGCGCGTTTCCATTGCTCGCAGCAATGTAAAAACCACAGATGCAAGCAATGTGCCTAGAATAAACCAAACATTCACTTTCACTGCCTCTCCAATCTAACACCTAATGAACATGTAGAAAAATATTCCCATGTTCTACGTTCAATCTGATCCGAGCTGAGTGAATATATGAAACACGGCGTAAATGGGAAAAATCCACCTTTTTGTTTGAAAGGGAAAGGTATTGTTTTTATTGTTATGCTTAGTTTTCTCAGTTACCCATATTGTGTTCATTTTAGGGGAATGGAATATTGTTGTGTGTGTATCTTGCTAAATGCATCGAAATTCTGAATGCTTCCGACCTTTGGTCCATCCTGCATAATGGTTGTTCAACTCTTGAGTTACATAATGTGCGAGTTTGAGTTGCCGGCAGCGGAAATCTGATCGTTCGTGTTTATTTTTGGAACCCGTAATTATACTGACTGGGTCTCTACTCTTGTGTTTTTAACTTGGAGGGTGAAAAAGCATGAACAACTAATGCAGTTCTGTAAAGTTCAGGTCAGAGAGTTTGGTTGTGTTTTCAAATCACTCCATCTTTTCTTTTTGTTAAGGCTGCATAGCACTAGAACAACCCCCATTCTCTTTAAAAGCAAGGAAAAGTATGCTGATGGTGATGATAACGAAGGTGGTTTTCATTACTCCGCGTACATACAATGCTTTCACAGTCGTTTTTACCTTGCTCTCTGATGGAATGAGAATGACTGAGAACCGTACCAGATTGTGTTTATAATACCCTTCTCATTTTATCTTGAAAGTATCATGCCATCCTTTTTTCCCGAAGAATCTCTCATCTTTAGTGCTTTTATGTCTACAGATCCGGACAATAATTACAAGGCTAAGGGACTAACGAGTCATTATGACTGTAACTAAACTCTTAAGAAGTTTCAGCTTATTATGCCTATCTGTCTCAGAACAAAGGGACATAAAGGAGCTTATAACATCTTATAACACATCTTCTAATGCAGGGAAAACCTCGAGAAAAAAATCTTTTAGCAGGAGGAGAGGCTCACCGGTATCTTAATCTTTATACATTTCAGTGGAGAGAAAATGGAATAAAATGGGAATGTCAAATGTCGGCCCGCATATACGTATCGTACGTTCCACGCTCAGTTCACCTAACAGTCTGTCTGCTGCAGTAATAATGAGACTTCCAAATTGTCCGTGACTAAGTGCTTTGTTGTACGTCGTATCGTTGGAGTTTTGTACTACTGTTATTGCAGACAGAGGATAAAAAGTCAAGTGAGCTCAAGAAACGCTGATGGGATATAGGATACCAAGTTTCATAATCGTGAACTTGCTACAGAGTCCCTCTAGAATTGGATATACTTTTGCTTTTAATCTAATTGTAGATACGACACGGACACTGCTAATAATAATTAATCGTGCATTTATCTTCATAATAATCTAATCTGTACACTTCCGTCCGACCTGTCTCTGTCTCTTGCTGCTGCTGCTATGTTATGCATTATTGCTGTTCGTGCTCGTAATTATGTAGCATAATACAATGAAAACGTAATAAATCCTTGTCTTTTCTTTCTTTGTTGGTGAGCAGAAGTTGTATCGGTTCATCAACTGTGTGGAGCTTGTGAGTCCTCACCATGCTGCGAAGGAGTTACTGAGCACGTTGCGACAAGGACAAATCACCAGTCTCTTCCAAAAGAGTGTCAAAAGGGTGAGGACAAATAGGATTAGACTGATAACTTTTTTTCTTGGCCTTATTAGCAAGAGTCTTGAGCTTTCTTACTAACAAACATTTTGCACTACCGTAGCTGCTAATATGCATTTATGTATTACGGGTGGTGAAAAAAACTATGTGCTCTCTCCAGCAAAAGTTTAATATAAAAAATTTATGGGACACTGGAACAGTTGATGAAGAAAACCAGTCCAGACAAGACAAGACACAATCCAAGATTAAGACGCACGTAAATGATCACAATACGAGCGGTCGAGCAAAAATCCGTTTTATTCACGTTTCATTGATCAGATTTACTCTTGACTGTAGTGTATTACGCATTACATTATTGTTGTTCCGTATCTGTGAGCAAGAAAAGTACAACTTTTTTTTTGACACAGGCAATCCCTCCTTTTGTTCCGTATATCGGGATAAGACTACAATAGAAATGTCTCCGTTTTCCTTTCCAACGGATTTATTGCCATCTTTCACCTACTTATTTTTCACTAAAAAGAATGTTGTACATATTGGGGTATCAAGTTACATGCATACATACGTGTGTGCAATGTGGGAGCTTACTCAAGTTGCAGAGAGCGTTGTTGGTCAGGGTGAAAGCGAAGTGAGAGAAGATGGGATGCGGATGCAAACGGCAAAAGCAATAACTTATGCTAACTGACAGACGTCAACCAGCAAAAGAAATATTTTGGAGGATTTTACTACTTTTTCGGGATAGAGATTCAAAGAAACACACACCATTTCTGTAGTTTTGGATCTTGCCAGTCCACAATTCACTTTTATGATTATTTCCCCTTTTGTTTTTTATCCTGGCGGATATGGATGAACGTTACGATATGTTGGATTTGGATATGATTTGATATAGGTGGTATAGGTACACTCTCAGACATAAAAATATATGGGTGATTTTTATTTTCAGGATATCAAATAAATGGCAGATATCCTGTTGGGTTAAGGTTATGGCTAAAGCCTACTCATTTCTCTGCCAATTGCTTTGCCTGCAGTAAAAAAGAGTTCTTGATCTTAGTATTCCCATATATAACGCATTTTCACTCGGGTGGACTTTGATTCAATTCATGTTTTATGGAATATTCAATGTTTTTGTGTTCCGGCTCTGCTGGGAAATATTGACAAATGCCGTATGCCACACATAATGAAGCTCGGACTGGTAAAATAGGCACACTTTTATACCAATTGTAATACTGAATACACTATATTTCTATCTTGAAATAAAACGAACGAATGCTGGTCAGATAAGCAGGTGTCAGCTTGATTTACGGAGATGTGAAAAAGGACGGTGACCTTTTTCTCAAGAGAGCAAATAACTAAAAATGTTTTTTTGTATCATTTCAATATTTTCCCCCTGCTTTCACTGCCAAGTAATCGCCTGCTTTTGTAGTAGAAGCATTGTTGCTGTTGAGCTGGAAGCCATAAAATGTGTGGAGCTTCCGCCAACACCAACCAAATGGCACCCATGATAAATTTTCAATTTTGTTCAAGTGTAAGTCAACGAGTTTGGTTTTTTCCCAGAAGGAACAGGAGCATAAACGAAGAAGAAAAAGTAAAGCCCAGTTCTACCACATGATTCAGGAAGTTCGAAGGTAAGCTCACACGTATGCATATTTTATAAAGATTCTTTTTTTAATTTCCAAAAATAGCTTAAGCAAAATGTGTATTTACACTTACATCGAATATGAAGCGAAAATGGGCCTTTCTTCTCTTTTGAAGAAGTGATGTGTTGATAGTAATCATTGTATACAATAGTAAATCAATTTTGTGAGATTTGCTTACTCTAGCGAAAAGAAATAGCGTAGCGAGCTTGGTGATAAGGGAATAGGGCTCTTGGGGATATTTGTGGAATCAACTTGAATACACGTTACTTTACGTACTTGCTACATCCTCAATAGAATTTATGTGTGTACCTAAAGCATTCACGTATAACTATGTAGGTAGTTTACAAGAAGATTACATGCAATAAAAGCAGCCTTCCGATGTAGTTACTGTGTAATATGGGTAATTTAATTTGGGCTGTTCCAGCAGACATGCCGCTTGACTACTTACTGTGATGTGATAGGTACATATAGACGCGTTATACCATTGATGATACTGATGTGAGTTGCCTATTTTTTGTGTTGTGCTATTCCAGGGTCCAGATGGCAGAACGCCAACTGAGCAGTCAACACTCCGACTCATTGGACGAGTCAGCCGGCTCGCACTCCACGATCTACTCCATCCAAACGAGGATGGAGCGGGATAGGAATGCTCCCAAAGTGGTTCGTGTTCTTGGCGAGCACGGAGCAGCAGTGGCTTCCTCATCATCTTCAGCTGCTGCAGCCGGGGTGTCCGCTGTCTCTGTTGAGGATTTTCAAACAAGATCTACTATCTTTGAGGAGCAGGAGGACATCCTGATTGCTGAAGGCATTCATATCCGGAACACGAGTGGGAGTCGAGCCAGCGGGGGTGGCGGGGATGAAGCTTACAGCTTGCACAGTAATCCCACCTCATCTTCAATTGGAACTTCGACAGCATTTGTGGATAATGTGTATATGACTACGAGGAGTGCAGCAGGGATTCCACAAAAGAAAATTAAATTTAAGAGAGGACTCATCGATCCGGGTATTCAGTCGGGAACTTCATCTACCAAGCTACCTGTTACTCCAGTTCATGGAATATTTCGTCAGTCGCCGGGTGCAATGGAAGGACCCTGTTCCAGCGCCAGATTGAATGTGCCTGGTACATCCAAATTTTTGGCGTTGGAGCAACGACAAGTCAGACATCTTCAGCATGCTCCCTCGGGCACGGAAGATGATGAGGAGCATCAGTACATGGACGAGACTGAGCTGTGTGAGGAAGTGGAGGGAAGTAATGGGGAAGGGGAAGGTTCCGACTCGTCATCTTATGAGCTGTACTCTCCACTGGATAGGGCGAACCTGAAAGAGCTATCTAAATCTCAGGTAATTGCCATGTGGAGAACGAGTGAGATGGATTTGAGGAGGCAACTGAGTCAAGCCCTCAAGGCGAGGGATGAACTAGCTAAACTAAAGAAACCGGAACTTCACGAGCCTCCTTGACTAACAGTTGAGTTTGATGCAGTAAAAATTTGACCATGGTTCTTATATAGACACTCAATTTGTAGCTTGTAAGCAAAACACTTTTATAGTCTGTAAGAAAAAATGTAATATTATTAACTGTCTAACTTTTCAATAAAGATTAAAAATGAAATGTACCTTATTAAGAAGCAAGCTTTTGAATAAGCAGTATTTCATATTGAAGGTTGAGTTCAGTGCTAGCTAGCTATCACACCTACATATTTGCTAGGAAAGCCCATATTTTTCAATGACGCTGGATTTGAATTACAAATTCACTTGGAATATAACTATTGGCTATTTCCACTATCATAATCAATCTATTAAAATAACCCATTTCTGTAAGCTTTTAACGTAAAAAATTATGATGCTATTTGGATTTCACTTGTCCAGATATTAATTCCCAAATGGACGCTGATAAATTAGATATATAATAATAAATCGAAAATCAAAAGCTCAAATTGCCTTTTTAGCACCTACCATAATAATGTAATTTATGTACGTGTGTAAAATAATTGACTTTCCTATCAGCAAATCTTTTCCTTACAACTACAGTTGCATCAGGCTATAAAGTACATAGCACAACCACCTTCATTCACGTTTCCAATCCCATGACTTTTCATAATAATATGTGAATAAAAAACCATTATAAATATAATATATTATATACAGTGTACATTCTGTATAACAAGAACTGTATATAAGCTTCAATTAGCATACCCGACACAACACACCATCACGTAACAAATATCCTAGTTGACGGTATCGGTAATTAGCAAAGGAAATTTTTCACTCACTCAGGTATCAAACTGTCTAATTGAGTAAAAACACGTACGTTCTTACAAAACAAAAACTCAGCAATAAAAAAGTTGTTTTTACGATGCAAAATATTCATAATTCATTCCCTTAATTCCAATACCATTTAAAAATCCATAAAAAGATGGGTTTTACTGGGTACTCTAAATTATTATTAGAAGAAAAAAAACCATTTCTAGTACCATCTTCTATCATCGTTATATATTATTACTTTTGTGATTAGTAATCATAAAACTAATCCACCATTACCGAGTAAAGTGTTGTACACTTGCATAATTATTATTACTTGTAAATATTGTATTTCAAAATAAATATCCAATACTGTCTTGTAACGTGTCAATGTAATCCAATTAATCCCAATACAATCAACTTTATATTAATTAGTAAGCAAATTATATTAGTAGGACTTGGTACATTAGCTTAAGTTAGCCCAAATTTTTTAGTAAAATTGTACAGTCAAGTCAACAACTATGGTATTATAAATTGTATCGTTCAAGTATTGGTGCTCTTGTTTTCAGGAGCAGGAAAAATGATACTCTCGTCCATTTGTGATAATAATTAATGTTAGACATACTCGTAAATTGTGTACTTGTTTGAGATGAGAATGTCTTTATAGCCTTGCCCTGTCATTCGTGAAAACGTTTTGCTTTAAAAAACAATTATTATTTTTTATTGATTTGAATTCATCAGCGAGCAGTATTGTATATTGGTGCTGCTGTTATATGAGAAATTACGTTAAGAAAGAAAATGTTATCAAAACATAAAATAGAACTCGTGTTGCACTTGTACTGTTAGAAAAATGTAGACCATTATTATATTATTATGTATGTAGGGATGACATGAGACAGTATATAATCTATAGAGTTGTATCTTTTCTCGTGTCAAATTATCCATTTACCTTATCAGGCACTCTCTACTATTCTATTAATTTATTACTATTGACATATATTGATACTTGTTGATGGAGAATGACAGCCGTCTCTAACATTGATGATGATGATATTCATTTATACTTATTGTACTTTCAACTTTGTACATTCCATTTTTGGGAATGAGCCACAGGATGGGTTTACTTGAATTTTGTTCAAGTGAAAATATACATGCTTCGTAATTATTAATGATTAAGTAAAATGTTAATGATCATTATTTGGCATTCCATGTATGGAGGGCCGTATTAATAATACTGGTTGGCGGTGGTACGATGTATTTACGACACACTTATTGAGACAACTTAAGGAAAAAAGATTTATATATTATAATATGATGCATATAATATATGACTTGTACTGATTAAGACTCGATGCTATAAGTACTTATGTCTGTATGATTCAGAAAAGAACAAACACTGGGAAATAAACAAAATGTTGATGAAAGTCAAGTTCAATACCACATCAATGGAACTCGATATGTCTTATTATATTCGCAGTTTTGTAAAATTGCTTTTGTAAAGCTAATCGAAAACTGAACAGTGGGCTTCCTTCTGGGAAATTGCAGAGTTCCTCAAAAATCCATTATGTAAAATGCTCTTGCTAATGGAATAAAATTCTACCTTCAAATTAGGAGCCCGAAACGTAATAGATCTAACGAAAAAAAACTAGATATCCGCATCCATATTTTTTCCGTATCAAAATTCAATTTTTTCTATCAAAACCCCATTTACAGCAAACGTGCGAAATAAAAGAACCGCAAAGTATTATTTTTCTCTTCAGAAACATCCTCCACCATCTCAAAATATTACGTTAGAAATGATATTTCGAGAAATTACTGCAATAGTAATGACTTGGGCACAAAAACTTCTCACAAAAAAGTGGCTTCTTCATTTTCCCCAGTTGTAGGTATTGCCTTATTTCTGTAATTTTTTTGAGTATTTTTCAATCAATGAAACGTGACGTGTATGAGATATAAGGGAAAGGAACGGTAAAACAAACAAAAGAAATTTTAAAAAGGAACCCAACCAGCATCTCAAACCGACCATCAATGTTAGTATGCCCAAGAAGCTAAGGCGAAGAGAATCAAAGTAACCATGTCCAATTTTTGTCAAGCTATTTTACTTACATTTTTTACGATCATCCTCATATCATTCTCCCAAATCTCACATAATTATCCTATCATGACTTTTTTATATATATCGTGAGTAAGCACAAGATTATAAAACACGGGTTTTGGGGCACCATATCAAATTGATTATAATGATGCTTTTGCATGCTTACACATAAAACCGATCATGTTTTATGACTTGTTTAAAACAACTCATCATCTCATCATTATAATCCTTGTCTTATACTCGTCTCGTATTGGATTAGCAAAGTGGATTTATATTTTTTGACACAAAACAACAAAAATCTTGAGTTTGCCAATAGAGTCCTCAACAACATATCCGCATCCCCTAAAAAGATTTTTTAAATCTCAAAATCCCGTTTTACATTTTTTACTAGCGTGAAAAAATGTGGGTCACTGAGAACAGACTGTGACTTGATGAGAGAGTTAAAGAACGCCAAAGGCAAAGAAAGGAGAGATATTATTACCACGCCACGGAAGGATTCTCAAACAAATAACAGTCATCTTGGTTCTCTCTCTTGCAAGATGCCTATTAGTCACCATTCATTGGCTACGTTACTTTGGTTTAGTCTTTCACGTTGAGAAATGGAGAGAGATGGGGATAGTAGTGTGTGCAAATCTAATGCATCACGTCACGACAGAGAATTATGTGTGTGTATAATGACGGTGATCATCATCATCATATCATGCTCATCTTTTCATAGATAACAATCTCCTTTTTTTGTTCAGAGCTGCGTACAATACGGTTTTATGAATATGATGCTTTGCACGCCAAAACCAAGAGATGAGAAGTATATCATGTTCTTTGCAAAAGGACCAGCCAGTAGAAATAAACGGGTAAAACCGCAAAGACGCACGCGCAAATGTATAATGGCAGCGTAAATGTAACAGATTCATTGAACCTTAAGAGACGAAGCAACCAAAGCTAACCACAAACAAAAATGGTTGAGGATTGAGAATGATGAGAGGAAGAAGGGATCTTGAAAAAAGGAAGCTTCATGTCAATTTTGCCAGTATAAAGAAAGGCTTAAATGATAAGAAGATACGTTTACGTTATTGTTCGAGTAAGTCGGTGGTATATGATATGATGTATGATGATGAGCTGGTGAACTTCACATTGAACAGCAAAGGGTTGAGCAAAGACCGGACGTACGTTTTATAACGTTTGCAAGATATGTAGGCAGGTAGTTATCATCATCATATCTTTTCTAAACGGTGTGCTTAAGCATGCCATTACCATGTCATACATGTACTAGAAAACCGTAAAAAATTGAAATGCGTATAAAAGCTGACAGTTGATAGATTCTCAGGCTTCAGACACCTTTCTGAAGGTGAGGGTTGAGGGTGAGTTAACGTAACGTGACGGTGGCTGGTTTTGGTGATGTGAAGGTTTTGGTTATTTTGAAGAGGGGCTGAGGTAGAAACGCAGGGTAGTGCGTTTGAAACCTAAATATGTTGGTTTCCTTTCGGGTATATACAGTAGTCATTTTTGTATATATTTTTGGGGGTATTGTGAGTGCAAACCAGGAGGCTGCAGTAAAGCATTCGAGGGAGTACGTTAGGTTACCCTTACTTGTGCTGGATAACCCGGTGGTGACATCAAAAGAAAAGGCTAATGGTGGTGCTGGAGAAGCAAGAGGAGTAGTAGTGACTGGGAGTAGAGACCATCTCAAATTACCAGAAGCATTGGCAAACGTGGTGAAATTTATTGACAGTCAAGATGAGCAGGTGGATGGAGGCGAAGATCAAAATGCTGAGGATGATGAGGGGGATGAAGCAAATGTTGCCGCAGAAGGAGATGATGATGACGACAAAGGAGAGGAGGAAGAGAAAGAGCAGTTTGACGAAATTGATTTGATTGAATTTGTGGAAGGGTTGGAGCAACAAGCAGAGGAGGAGGAGAGGACTGGGATATTTCCAGAAATTCTTGATATCTTACATGGGACACGGAAAACGGGTAGTGATAATAAGTTAATCTCGACAACCGTGTCACCTATTCATACCAGGCCGAGTGAAGTCAAGGAGGAAAATGAATTGTTGGGAAATTCATCCTCACATATTAAGATTACCAACAGAAATAACTCGATGCAGATCAGTTGCAACGAGGACGGAGACTTGATACTTCCAACGGAAGATCTTTCTGAATTCTCAGACGAAATTTTTGATGGGATCACAGCAGGCATTGAGGAATCGCTGAGAATGTCAGGTAGGCAACATCAAATGGGTTAAGTAATAATTCGTTTTTATATATTTCAAAATCATTTATGATTGAAATGATGTTGTGTCCATTAATTAGACGACCTAGAACTTGATGAAGGTAGCAATCTCACATTTCCCGACAATTCCTCCCAAACACGTCAGTTTTCAGTGTACCTATTTCAAGGACAGTACTATGCTGAGCCACGACTCAACCGTTTCATCGACGGAGCGCTTCGAAACATGGGAACGGAGCTGAGGGTAGCATCTATGGATCCATTATATTTCAGAGTGCTTCCACGGGGTCAAGTGGCGTAAGTTGGTTTGTAGAACACAAAACATCATGACACAAATGTTAATTTCCGGGATGTTGTCAATTCTCTCCTTTTATCAGTGCAAATGATCACCCCCATTCTAATTGTTGCTTGCTTTTACAAAACTTTATCATACCGTGGGAAAAATATGATTTATAACATACATTTATGGTTTCACTTGTATTTTCCTTCAAGATATACAAACTAGTAAATAAGTTACTGCTTTTTATTATCCTCTCTCTATCGCCACTTTTATCTTGAACAATAGTGAAAGAGCACAGCCCATAATGACAGCAGGGGCTTCCGGCGTACGACGACGTCGCCCTGTGAGAGTCAGTGGTCGCTCAATAGTCAAGCGACAAGTTGCTGCGTTTTTTCGTCCCAAGAAGAAGAAGCAGCAACAAGTACAACAATTCCTGCCAGGACAGGGGCGAAAAAAGATTCAAAATCAAAAGTTAGCAACTCGCATCAACAATGTTAATCGAACCCCTCTCTTTGGGAATCGGAGACGCCAGCAGATTCTCCAACAGCAGCGGAGACGACGACAACAAATTAGACAGCAAAAGTTACAGCAAAAACTTAGAAGGAAAAAACAACAGCAACAGCAGAAGAACAAGCTGAACAAAAATAATAAAAAGAAGCAGCAAATGCTTTTGCAGAGAATTCGGAGAAGAATTCGACAGGATGTTGGGGGTGGAAGGATTGAAGGTCTTAGCCGGGTGGAGAGGGATGGTGATGCTGAAATGCAACTCTTTGGGAATTACACACTGGTAAACTTAATAAACGTCTGCAACTCAGATTCCCGATTTTGATCTGGGATTTTGAGAAATTATTTTTAAATTACAAAAATTATTTATTGCTATTAGATTCGTTCTCATATGAAAATGGGACCGTTGGAGCTCACAATGCAATTTCGCACCACAAACGGTATTCGACGATCTGGGGCTACACTTCCGGTAATTCGCACACTTGTTCCCGAATTTTTACACGATGAATTAAATAATGGATACATCATATAATGCCAAATTATTATAGGTAATTCGTGCGCACAGTGTAGTTCGTGTTAATCATGAGGGAAGCGAGATGGTTGACTATTTACTTGACAGGTATATTTCATTTAGCCATCAAATTTAGTAATATGTTTGGGGTCATTTAACCATGAAATTTAAAACGACATTCCCTGAGACCAGAAAAGAAATAAGCAATTTATTGCACACGCAAAGTTTAATCTACTGGCACATTTATTTTTTAAAAGTGTCTGGGTTTTTGTTCTGAGCCATTGACTTTTTCGTTTGCTTGACTGATCCAAATTATCATGATGATTGTTAAAATTGAGATAATTTAAGTATGCCTTGGTTTTGTTTTATCTTTTTTGTTTATCTTTTACACGTGGCATGATGTAGACCACATCCGGAAATGATACATGTTCGTGGCACGATATTCCCATTGGCCCAGAGAATCGCGAGGAACATCTTCGCACGACTCTTTCTTCCCAACTCATTTCTTGTGCATAAACTCAGGGAAAAAGCGGGGCTGGCGTATTTATCCAAGCCGGTGGAGAGAAAGCGTTAAAGAGAAACTAGAGGAAATGGTAGTAATTTATTTTTGTTAGCATTTTACTTAAAAAACGACTTATGAACAAATTACTTGTACTTACTATGCTTGACATTGACTTTTAACGACTCGACATTTAACATTGAGAAATGACGTGAAACGCGACAACTAGAACAAATTACGATCGCTTGACTTAACTAATTTAAGTACTTTTTTGAACTATCAGCTATCAGCAGTTGGTAACAAATCAACAAAAATACGTACATTGACTATTGACTTTTAATGACTAAAAAGACAATAATGGCACATGCTATAACATAAAGACGACCACGACTATTACTGTTAACGACAATTCACTGAAAATTTAATGGAGGGGTGACATGAGACAACATTTTACAACCAACATGAACAAGGACAACCGATGTACAATATGACAATTACATTTACTATACGTTCAACATTCAGGTATCTCCAAAGTGTTCAAATTGACTCGGCTTAGGATGACACAACTTTAATGATGACTTCAGACTCGTAAATGACAAACGCATGACGTCAGTGAATTTCTGACCTAACGCCTGACATTCAAAGACTCAATTGACAAATGACATGAACTACAACAATTTTTAATGATAATGTGATATAACGTAAAGCCCCATTTACATAGTAAGAAGACTGATTGATACTTATCAATTGACATATACATCCTTGACAAGTGTAGTTTATACGAAATGAATGAAAAAGGTTGAACAACCGATCCAAGTAACTGACAGGATAAACGGTACTGCTGACTTACCAATTAACGACTTCCACTTTAAGTTGGCAGACAGACCGAATTTGACTGTGATAAAGACTTTACGTGAACATGTGACGGGTTTTATATGTACATATTGACTTTAATGTGAACGCAAGTAAATATTGAGGGTGAATCATTCATATTTTTTATAAACTATATTTTTGTTTTTAAACAAGCAGTAAACAAAATTAAATCATTCTCGATTGATTTTTTAAAACTTTACGGTTGTGCTAAGAAATTTACTCGGCATTTCGAAATGTGTTTTTAAAATAAAATAGTAGCATTAGTAAATTTTATGATTAGTTATATCTTTGGATCCTCGAACGACTTTGAGATTGAGGCTGCTCGAATTAGAAACGTTAGAATCCCTATTGTTCTTTTTGTTATCATTAGTTGTTCCGTTCGGATTCATTCTATTAACATTAGATTTGTTTGTATTATACTCTTTCTTGTTCGACCTCACATAATTTCCTAGCGGATCCAAAGTAATAATATAAGACGAATCTTTACTGCCTCGGGCGCGTGCTGCTTGATTAAAAGATACCGTTCGGCCGGCATCAGCTACATCGTTACTTCCATTGCTATTATTACTACCACGTCGTCCAGTCCCCTTATTATTTCTGTTCCATTCCAAGACGCGAGGATCATTGTCACAGCTTCTCATATTGCCCCCATTTCCGTACTCATTATTACCGTCGTAATAATCCCCTTCACCTTCATAATTGTCATAATAATTCTCGTCATAATTCTCGTCATATTGATTGCCATAATATTCGTCGTCATTATAACCATAGTCATCATAGCCGTTTGCACCACCACCACCACCCCCAAAGTCATTTGGATTTGGTTGTGGTGGTGGTCCACCAGAACCACCCCAAGGTGGAGGAGGACAGGGTGGTGGATAGCAATATGTTCCAGGAGTACATGGTAGATAAGGATAAGGGGGTTGACAAACAGGTGGGTAAGCAGAATACGAAGGGTAACATGGATAAGTTGGATAGCAAGGTTGGGGTGGAACGCATGGCTGCATTGGTGGAACGAATGGCTGCATTGGAACTGGTTGCGGAGGGGTGTAACCGGGTATATTGTTACAGTTAAAGAGATATTGCGCTGGGGGTGAAGAGTTAAATTGGGTAGGAGGTGGTTGTTGAGGTTGATGTGGATGGTGTGCTTTCTTTTTATTATCAATTTTTTGTTTCTCGTCCGAGTCATCATCCTCTTCACCACTTTCACTCTCTTCTTCTTCTTCCTCGTCAGATTCCTCATCTTTATTTTTCTTGTTCATTTCCTTGGAATTCTTTCCACATTTACCTTTTCCACAACACTTTCTCTTGCAACAGCATTCCGTCTCCTTTTCTCCACTTGTAAATAGTTTCATTGAGTTGAGGTCAATAAGGGGATTTTGAGGAAGACAGTTAGAGTCTTTAGGAAAATGCCGGAGAGTGATGGCCAGCTCTTTATTCCTGAGTACTTCCTCCCCTTCCTGGCATACTATTTCTTCTAGACATCCCACGTCAACTGTGTTTACATAAGGTTTCTGTGCAGCTTCATGCTTCTCTCTGGCCAGAGCCGCACAGTAGTTGGCTTGGAACGAGGAATTTAGTTTGTAGTATTGTGAGGTGCTATTCATGGTCAACATAAACCAAAGGAATTCGGTGGGAAATGAGGCACCTGGTCGAATTCCGTCGTCCTCACTCTCTGAGGAAGAGGAAGAAGAGCTGGATTCTTCGTACAAGCAACAACCACACGCCATTCGCGGGGGTCCGCAACAACCTCCTCCTGGAGCACTTCCTCCACAACAACCGCTTGCTGCTCCTCTGCTACCGCAGTTTGTCTTTCGCTTTTTGCTTGAGGGTTTGCACTTCTTCTTAGGTTTGCTTCTGCTTTTACTTTTGCTCTTTGACCTCCGTTTCTTGCTTTTAGAGCGAGGTCGGCATGGATGAGGCTTCTTTCCAGGTGCTGGTACTTGATGTGGAGGCAGTGGAGGTGGATTTCTTGTATGCGTCATCGCTTGTTGAACTGTTACTTGAGCAGGTGGAGGCTGAGGTGGTGGAGGTGTGAGCATGGGTTTTGGTGGTGACACTGGAAGTACAACTTTCTTTTCTGTGACATTGTTATTTTCATCTCTGTTTCTGGGATTTTCATCGCAGCAATCGCAACTGCAGCAGCAACAGTCACAACATTCTATGCCACACCCACAATTTGGTTCTGGGGGCGGTGGAGGAGGTGGTGGAGGCGGACAGGGTTTAACCATTGTAATATAGTCTCCAAAGAGGAGCTTACGAGTTTTCCACAAACTGTCGTTTATGTTATTGAAATCAAATAGGGTAGTGCCACAACTATTGTTGTGATCGCTCTCTACGAAAGTAGCAGTTTTAGCGGGTGGGCAAGGTCGCGGTTCTACCTTTTTCTTTATTGGTGGCGGAGGTGGCTTCGGTGGTTCCTCTTCTTCTTCCTCTGATGACGACGATTCTTCAGGAGATGGAACTTTTGCAGGCTCTTCCTCTTCCTCCTCAGATGATGACGATGGTTCCGGAGGTGGAGGGACTACTACAGGAACTACTACAGGCTTAGGTGGTTCCTCCTCTTCTTCCTCAGACGATGATGATTCTTCCTCTTCTGGAGATTTAGGTAATGGAAGGGATGGAATCGGAGTTATAACTGGTGTAGGTTTTGGAGTTGGAACTGGTGTGGGTTTTGGTGGTGGAGGTGGTGGCTCATCCTCCTCTTCTTCTTCTTCCGACGAGCTTTCCTCTTCTTCGCTTGAAGAACTATATTCTAATGCATTGTCTCGAAAAAGAGCTTTTCTCAGGTTTTGTTGGCTTTGAAAGCTTCCATCCTTAGCATCTCTGTCCTCAACGTGCTTATTGGAGCTTGCAAGAACTGGAGTAATGTATTTGGCAGTATCACCCGGCACAGTTTGTAGAAGAGGGATATCATCGGGAGAGGCTGCGATCGTTCTTTTTTTCAAACTAATTGCTTCTTCTGCTTGAGCTTGCCTCTGGTGACCAAAGGTAATTAATCGCTGGACTTTTGTCACCTCTGGAAGACCAGGAGCGACGATGGTATTTTGATTCTCAGTTTCACCATCTTGCTCTGCAGCTTCGACGTGCTAAAACATAGTATTCATATCGTTTTAAGCTTTCACAATGTATCACTACTAGAACTAAGTCCTTTATTAAAAGCATAATTACTTATCAACGTACGATGTGCTTCTGCCTGGCAATTAACACTTCCGCATGATGCACTCCAGTTGAACGCTTCTCTTGGTCCCAAAGTGGAGCAGTTGTGTTATACTTTACAAGCTTTGTTGGAACATCCGACGCTCTGGTAATGAAGGCTCCACCCTCTTTTCTAGTTTTTGACTGCCTCGATTTCGCATCATTTTGATCTAGATGATTTTTGACAGCTGCATCATCATCCGATAAAAATGCTTGTAAGCACGGCCATTTCACCATGATTTTGATAACTAAAGATTTTGGTTCACCTTCATCGTCTTATCACAACCTAGTCATACTGATGGAAGGTCAAGTTGTTGACTCAAAAAGTCATTTTATTTCTGCACGGAAATTTAGATTCATATGGCTCAGCCTTATCTGAAGAAAATACTTGAAAATTTTGACGCCTGCGGCTAATATTGGACTTTAATATTTCACGACCATCATCAATTTATACAAGATTTATTATATTTAGAAATATATTCAACAAGTTAAATTCATGTTTCTACGGTGGTGAAGGAGAAAGAGGTTAGGTGTCATAATAATCGGGGCCATGAATAGACGAAATCGTGTGGAAAGTTATTCGATTGATTTTAGGAACCGCTTGTTGATTCTTGCAAACTGCTATTCGCTATAAAGCGTCACATTGTCCATAAAAAAGTCCATCACATCAGACACGCCAAAGTAAATAGACAATTTATTTGCTTTGTTTTACAAGCAAAAACTTGACCAAAAAAGGCAATAAAACTCAACCATGTTTCTGCTTAAAAGCAAGGCACCAGACCAGATTAGATGGAACAAGGGTGAAGTTTGTCAATGTAAATATTTGTGTTGATAGGAGTCAGAACAGAACCAGAACCCCCTCAATTCGTCAAGAGGTCAATTACTACCTTCAGTAATGTTTTCCCTCACACCCAATTGCTCACAAAATTCCGTAAAGAAATCGCACGGATTTCAACATTCGTTACGACCTTTAATTATGGCGTTCATTTCCACTTCAATTGAGGAACACAGTTCTAAAATATTGATTGGGGAGCCTAGAGCTCTAGTAATTCTTAAGCGTAACATCAATTTCTTCTCCAAAGTTTTTCTAATCCCATTTGACATCAAGTGGGTAGAACGAGAGAAATGCTACAGAGTCGTAAAATTCTCTGTCTATCGCAAGGTAAGAAATGCTGATATTCGTTAACCACCGTTTTTTAGAAACCATACTTTTACGTATTCACTCTGTTCAACTAGATACCTTGCTTCATTTGCGTCTTGGGCAACCTTCTACTCCTTCTACACGGAGGTTCAGCAATGTATTCTAGTGCATTGACAAACTCCTCCAAATTAACCGAAGATCTTACCCTCCTCTTTATAGTAACTTTAATGCTGACTCTAATGACATGGATTAGCATTCTCTTGATTCAGTGGGTTTTATGGTTTCGTGCAGACGGAATTGAACGCGTTTTTAACGCAGCAAGGCACTTTAAAGTGACCCCGATCCCTTCCCCACTGGCTTGGATATTACCCATCGCATTCTACATTTTTGGAAACTATACCATGTTAACAACCAACCGGCGCCTTAACCCTTGACGGTGGCAGCCGTTTCGGAGCAAACCTTGTCTTATCATTTCTTCGGTTGTTTGTCTGTGTAGACAGCCCCACCCTACTTAATGTCCTTCGAACCATTTTTAAATTCTTGGCCATTATTGGGTGCCAATTTACACCGGTTCTGCATAGCACTATGCTCACCTTAGGAATATCCTTGAGACGGATTGGAAAGGAGGTTAAAGGGGCCCTGTCTTCAGTCGAATGTCACGACTCTGACTATTCTTCATCTTTTGAAAAAGGTCTAACTCTCTATGACACTTTGTTGAAGTTGACGAAAGAGGTTAACTCGGTGTTTAGAAGTTTAGCCTTCGCCACATATTTATGTAACATCATTTTCCTCATTCAAATCCCATTATGGTTTACGTTTGCTGGTCAAATTCATGAAAAGTTTAATATTATCATGTACATTGTCATTTGTCAAATGGTTTGGTGGTCCTGTAGCGAATTTCATCGGCTGGTAAATAAACAAATTTATGCAACGTGTAGAAAAATATTTTCCTAAAATCCATCAATTAATTAGTTCTGTTTTAGGTTCACTCCTCGATGAGTCACTGGATTCACAAGAGTTTACACAGAAACGTGGCAGTAGAGGATCGACTGAAGCTGATCACACTTGCTAATTCGATTGCGACAAGCCCGATAGCTTTGTCTTGTAGTTATTTTGCTATAACGCACAGTATGTTAGCCACGGTGAGTGTAAAAACCGGATATGACATAAGTTTACTGAGAAAGCAATTATGGTAATTTTGTTGTTTTACATACTTAGACGTTCGGGGCAATTATGACCTACGGAGTCATCGTTCTCCAGCTCCAGTTAAAGCCATCAAGCATGCAATTCATTTACCAATTAAATGTGTCCTCGTCAAATTAATTTCTTTCCATGTTGGTATAAGCTTTATTATATGTACCATATATCCATATAATGTTTGCACTTCTATAGGTAATTTGTAATAGTCAACGCCAGTCAACATGTTGAATTATGTGGGCGGTCGCAAACCAATAAAAAATAATAAAAACGGCTATAACAGTTTCTTTGCATGATGTACTTACAAGATATAATAGTTTGATTCCATTCCATTAGTTCCAAGAAAAACCTTTTCCTTGTAACGTCTCCACTCCAGGCACTAGAGCACGATTGCCCTTGAAAGTTTTATCCAAACGACTGCTGCTGCAGCCGCAGCCACAGCGAATCTTAAGCGCTTAGCTGATATATGAAAGCAATGTTGAAACGGAGGGATATCTGATCCCTTATTTCCCCACAGTGGGAGTTTCCTTTGTTAGCACAACTGTTTTCCCTGCTCCTAATGTAAACAGGATATCTTTTTATTATTGAAATGTCTTTCGGGTACGCAATACTTTGTTAAGGTTGGGTTTACTTACAACTGGGAAAAGGGTTTATCTTTGTATGCATGCAATGCACAAGTACAAAGGCATATATAAGCGTTTTTATTAGGGAGCAATAAGGATTATTGATTCTAGTGGGGACTTCCCTTGCTCCACTTCAGATTAAGGATATGTAGGACAGATGTTGCCTCACTTTCCTTTCTCTTTGTAAAAGTGAAAAGTTGGCAAATTGGAGTTGAGAAAGGAAAGATGTTGCTTTTTCATGTGCCGACCAAAGACGCATACTAAAAACCTCATGGGAGGAATACACAAATCTCAATAGGCCCATGATCCTCAAGGGATCAAATTCATTTTGTCTTCCATTCGGAACGGTAGCAAGAATCTTGCATGGCCACAGTGTTTTATCAAAAGTGATAATCAGATAAACTCATGTATTATGAGGTAGGCTGCCATGAAAAATACTCATATTGGCTTCTTTGGGGAGCCAAAGGCTGCCGCCTATTTGGCCAAAGCCATTTCCTTCTATTCTCGACTTTACCTATTCCCTTTTGCGGTGCAGTGGTCAGAGACAAGAAGGACGTACAAGGTTGTTAGTTTCAATGTCTTCCAAAAGGTAAATTATGTGAGCTCTTTTTGAGTGTAAGCCTAATAAGCGTTTGTGAAAATGTCTCAAGAAAATCTGCTTACGATTTCAGATGCTCTGGACAATATTTGTGATTGGAAACACAATATCGTTTCTCTTTTGGGTTTCCACGTCCATTGGAGAGATGGAGGAGCTTGCGAAAAATGGGGAGATCATGACTGGAATCTTAATTTTGCTCTGCTTACTACTCACGTGGTTGTCTGTGACCACTGTCATTATAATTATTTGGTTGCGTCACAAGAAAATAGTCCAGTTTCTGCAATCCCTTCAAGAACTCGGACTTGATGTTCTTCATTTGCCATCAGCGACTGTAAGCAAAGTCTTAGCGTTTCTTTTAAGCTTAATTTGCTATAGTATAACAAGTTTTATTTTCAGATATGGATTTGTCCAGTTCTATTTTATCTTGCCTCTTCTTTAACAAATTTCTCATCAACCACCGGACAAATCACTGTAACTCACGGTTCAAAAATGGTTACAAAAGGAATTCTTTGCATTTTCAAAAAGCTTGGGATTATTGAAGAGTGCCAAAGTATGATTTGTCGTGGAGTTAGCTTTACGTTGCGTTCATTCTTCAAGTTGATAATATTTCATGGAGGCTGTTTTTGCTCCATGCCACACACGCTACTTCTCACCGTGTCCATTGGCTTGAGGCAGATTGGGAAAGAGGTCATGCGAACCGTTGAGAATCGTAGTCTTTCTGTAAATGAGGTTCAAACAAATATATAACTACAAGTACGTGCAAATTTTATACCGTTTTGTAAAGCAAATTGCTATTATTTTTTAAATTATAGGGTTTGAGATTATATGAAAAACTCAGAGCAATCTCAATTGCTGCCAACACAGTTTTCGGGAGTATAATGCTGACCCACTATTTATGTAACTTGACCTATGCAATCCAAACCCCGTTTCTGTTTTCGGAAGCCGGGCAAATGGTGGAAGATGTGAATTATCTAATGTGGCTTATTGTCAGTGCTCTAATTTGGTGGATTGGAAGCGAGTTCCATAGATTGGTACGGCGTAAAAATTCGATGACATTTTTCAAACTTGAGTTACGGTTAGAATGAGGGAGATTTAATTTGAAGGGATTCTCTTTGCAGGTTCATGAAGCTTTTAGAAAGTGGATTTATGTCAACCTAAACCAAGACATGTCCCTTGATGACCGACTTAAGTTATCCATTATGTCTAACACGGTAGAAAAGGATTCCGTTGGACTTTACTGTCGATATTTTACCGTTACTCATCGATTTCTTACAACTGTACGTCGATATAAATTTATTTTTGCAAACAAAATAATTTTTAATATCATAGGTAAATTATTATGTACTATGCACTCGGTGAATATAAGTATGAATTTTTTTAGACTTGTGGTGCAGTAATAACTTACGGGATCATCGTACTACAGGTGCAACTTAAACCAGTTGAAATATGTCGGGGGAAAGTTATGTGAAAAGATATTCTCATCCCAATGACAATAATGATTCAACCCCACATTAATGTCTTAACAAAGCTGTCTGATTTGTGAGTGGGAAGGAAAGCAGCTAGCTAAAAATTAACTGAAACAATACATGATGTACCTCATTTTAATCTATGTAATATAATATACAACATTATAATAATAATTATAAAGATGATAATGACTAATAAACTAATGTAGAGTTAGACAGATTTGAGTATGGGCATACCAAACTCATACCAGTTCTATTAACTTCACTTAATCCAAGAAAAATAATGAAGATTGTCAAGAGTTATTATTAAAAAGTTTACACATTTGGTATTTGTATATGGGAGTTTTAGGTGTGTCCACCCATCCCATTCGGTTATTATATTAATACGCAATTCGCTGATTTTTATGCATTAGGTGCCTGGAAGACACTGAACAAGGTTCATACTCGCTTACGTTAAGAAATAGATGCATTTTAAAGTATTTTAAACATGAAGTCTCTTTGGCAGTCATATTACAAGCTTAAGAATGAGATGAATTCTTCAAAGAATGATCACTCACGCAAAAGTAAACTTTCCACATCGTATTTCTTTTGCTTTGTCAACTTCTTTTACTACATTTGCCTCATTCCATTTGCAATCGATTGGGATTTGAATCTACAAAGGTTAACTCGTAGACAACATTGGTTTCAGAAGGTAATATAGCCATTTAAACTTTATTTTACATTAATTTAACGTGTGTTATTTCTTCTACTCCTATCCAACAAGACTCTCTGTGGAGTTGTCCACTTTGGACTGCTGCTTCAGCAACTGCTTTGGACATCTCAAGAAGGTTTAAAATGGAGACTTCACGTTGAAGCCGTTGTTGACGATCTCGTTTTCGTTCAAGATATTTGCTTCATAATAATTACAGTTTTCCTTTTTAACTTAATGTGGAGTCAGAAGAGAAAAGAATTTATTAATTTCATTTCGAATGCATGTTCTACGCAACAAGAACAAGGCTATCTGAAGCATAATAAAAATGTTGTAAGGACAATATATTTTTAATATGGCCTTCAGATTCTGGACATTTGTTCAGAACTTCGTGTGACTTGATTAATTTCTGCACAATTTCTTTTTAGGCTTCAGGGATTATTTCTGGTTGGTTTTGCATAATGATGGGATACGTTTTCTTCACAACCTCTACCAGAAATGAGTACGCAACAACGCCAATTCGGCTAACAAATCTGACAATTTCGTCTTTGAAATGGGCTTTGTCTACTGAAATTCCTAACATCATTCATAACTGTTTCAACGTATTTTTCTCGGTTAGCACCGTGATGGACAAGATTTTCTATTTGACTTTGGTTCCAATTTTCAGCCTTTTTGTGGGTCTGACAGCGCGTCATGTTGGAAAACACTTTCATTCTAACTTGCTGGCCTGTTCAACTGTTAATGAAGTAGATAAGCACGAACAAATTAGCTATTATTTTCGAAATGGAGTCAATCAAGTAAAATAATGGTTCTCTTTCCAATTTGTCAGGGAATAAAGGTTTGCGAGGAAGTGAAAATGAAAGCCGAAGACATTAACCAAATTTTTGGAACTTTTCGACTCACATTTTATTTTAACAGCATTTTGATTTTTGCACGATCATTTTATGTGATTGGTCGTGAAGAATCAAAAATGATTGATAAAGTAGCTTTGGTTAGCTACCTTTGCATTTTTGCTGGTAGCATTTCATCCGCTTGTGAACTGCATTTCCAAGCGCAGCTTGCAATCAGAAAATATTCACGTATGCAAAAACTCAGACACAATTTAAGTCTTGAGGAAAGACTTAAACTCCTGTCTTTGGTGATGGAAATGGAAACTGATGTGGTGGCAGTATCATCGACGTTCTTTACTTTTAACTACCGCTTATTGACTTCGGTATTTTTTTTATATACCAATAACCATTCCCATGAACAGGTTATGCAAAATTTGACGCATGTCAATGGGCATTTTGCTCACTTCAGTATTATCTGCATTACTCTCCTTCGATTTGGCTATCATTTCGTTTCTAATAGCTCGGCAAAACTTGCCAGAATCTTCATTAACAATATCCAAAAAGTCTTCCAAAATTCGGCCATTGAGAGCAGGAGTTAATATCTTTCGATGAACTTTCCATTTGTCTACTGCTCACCAAAACGCAAGAGATAATTTTTCAGAATCGTCTTGTATAATGAAAAGAGATTTAATACAATACATTTATAATAATTATTTGCTCACCATCAGTAATAACGATCCCTTGTCTATCTCCAAACAAAGGATTCAGAACAGCATTAAAAATGTCCGGCTTTCCTAGTTGATCTGTTGATCCGAGTATTCTCTATTATGTAATTAAGTCATAACAAGATTACTTGAGAAAAGAAAGAAGAGACAGCATCAAGTATAATGCGATTATATTCATACCTTGACATTTTCCTTTGAATGAACGACAACCATAGGTTGCTGTACCATCCACAGTTTCCAACAGCCGGGAAACTTTCTGCAGTACTCATTAAACTTCTCAAATATACCTAAAGAAACAAATTGCTTTTAGTAAACCATTTCCGACCGGTAGAATACGCTTTTTATTTCGTAGTACCTTCATAAGGTGTCCATAATAAGTCAGCCGTAACCACGAATGGGATGGCACGCGGTCCCTGAATAGAATTTATCTTTAAAGCGCTTCGAAAGTAAGATTTCCCCACTTTTTTAAAATAAATAACCAGCAACCCTACTATACCAGTGGCAAGTAGACTGAAATAGCTTCGAAAATATTTTATTACAGACACTGGCTGAAATTGCGATTGGGATGTGAAGCTGATAAAGTCCATTTTGATACAGATCTTAGAACTGATCTTAGTTTGCCCCAACTTTGTATTAGCTTCGAGTCACTCCTCGTTCTTGTCTATTGAATTTTGCATCGTTATCACAAACTTTTATCTTTTGAACTGCAAAATGCACACTTGATTCGCTGTAATAAATGCTGGGAATTCCCTGGAATTGAGGATAAATTGTTCAGAATTTATAATTAATGTTTATTTTTTCACACATAAAATTAGTCCGACGAGTTGTCTGAACCCCCAAAAATCCCAGTCACAGACATGCTGCAGTTAGAACAATTTTACTATATACGCTGAAACGAAGGTCGGCAACAAAATTCTAAAGAAAGAGAAATGGTAGGTGCATCGATATTCATATATAGAAAATTACATTTGTCTATATACCGGTTTTAACTTATAATTTAATGATAAGTAGACAATAATGTATATTATTTATATGCAATGTGGTGGCGATCAACCTTTTTCATATCTTGTCTTCAGATTGCTCAAAGCTTACAAGTTTTTGTGCAAGTTTCCTTCCAAATCTTTGTGGATATCTGCAGTTTGTGAAATACCATTGGAAAAGATTAATACTCTCAATCGGTAGTACTCACTATTTTATACTTAAGTATTTTGCATATAAATATACATCTATGATAAAGCTTTGCTTTTGAGTAGTCATTTTTTGAATCCGTATTATTATGTATATAGGAGCTGGGGATTTTTACACACCTGTCAAGCTGTGTGACATGTAGATTTACCTTTTGATTATCTAAAACGAATAGTTTTTGTAGTCTCTTAGTAGTTCTCGTTGCTGCATGATCTGAAGGCTGCTGAATATGCATTGACGCAATATAATTCCATGAATGAGAACGAAATCTTTACTTGGTACATGCCTATGAAGCAAGTTACGTTTTTTATCTTGTACAATACTTTACATTTTTTGATTTGACTCTTGTTTTATGTTTATTCGTCTGACCACTACTACACATGTTAACCTACCATGCAAGCTACTCGTCTTATATAAATATGTCCATGCGTCGTTCTACAGATCAATAACATCAATTTCAAATTAGAGTCTTCATAAAATAATTATAAAGATTGACACTTGATTTTAAAACGTTTTGCAAATTAATTTGTGCTAAACATATTATTCTTTTGGCTATTCGTTCAATCTAGTGAATTTGTTATATTATATATACGGATTTACCTACCATTACCATTATTTTTACAGCTATGTACATACTTCAAACTCAATTTTTTTCTAAACTGACATAATTTTATGGATTTGGCAAAGTTGGGCTCCTTTCCTTTTCACATCGTAATACATCATCATTGGAACATACCAGTTTGTCCGAATTTTCTTAAAATATTTTTGACAATGAAACACCTCCATATTTACAAGCAGGACGGGGAGACAAATAAAATATTTAAGAAAGATGACTCTCGCAAGAGTAAATGCTATCCATCTTATTTCATATACTTTACTAACTTCTTTTACCACCTTTGCCTGGTTCCATTCGCACTAAATTGGGATTGGGATCGTCAACGAATTATCCTTCATAACCACTGGCTTCAGCGTGTATGCCATTACGCCTTTATTTTATTATTAAAATTAAACTATTTCTTTTGAGAATATATTCCGATTTTCAAAGATAATGTGCGGCTTTATGCATTTTGGTGTTCTGCAACAACATACTTTGTGGACCATTAAGGATGCCATTATTTTGACTAGTGCACGACTCCAAGTTGAAGATATTAACACTGTATTTCTCTTCATTGAAAACATTTGCTTCTACACAATAACACTTTTTCTATTCCATTTGCTGTGGATCAGAAAAAAGAGGGACGCGTTTGTCAATTTCATAACAACGGAGGGTTCTGGCCAAATCCACTGTCACTCAATTCGGTTTAAGGTACGTAAAACTCTAAAACACAGTAATTCCAAATCATAAACGAACTTTGCTGAAAATGATGCAATAATTTTCTCCATACATCATAGGCATTAGGAATAATTTTTTGCTGGCTTGTAGCAATTATCATCCAGTTATTTACAACACAGCACAACCGAGAGAAACTTATCGAAATAGTAGATTCACTAACAATTTTTACTACATCCGCCTTCAAACTGATTTTACCCGATGAAACTGATGACAGCATTCTGTACACTTGCTTCGTACCTTTGTTCTGGTTGAGTACTTTGTTGGTTAAAATTTTCTATTTGGTTTTAATCCCAATTTTTGTCTTGTTTGTGGGTTTGACTGCGCGTCAATTTGGGATGGATTTTTATTCCCATTTGCTAAATTGCCAAACAGTTAGCCAAGTAATGGACATTCTATATTTTTGTTACATTTATATATAAAAAATCATTGTGAATTAATTTTTTAGGGAATACTGGCATGTGAGGAAATGAAACGAAAGGCCGATGAAATGAACCAGATTTTTGGAACTTTTCTGCAGGCATTTTATTTAAATAGCATTTTAATATTCGCTCAATCATTTTACAAGTTTGGTGACACCAAAACGTTGATGGATAAAGGAGTTTTACTCTGCTACCTTTGTATCTTTACCACCAGTATGTTATTCGCTTGTGAGTTCCATTCCAAAGTACAAACTGCTACCAGAAAATTTGCACGTATGCAAAAACTTCGACATGATTTGAGTACGAATGATAGACTCAAATTAGTTACTCTGTTGGTGGAAATGGAAACCGATGAAGTGGCACTCTCAACCCCTTTCTTTGTTTTCACATATCGTTTATTGAGTTCGGTAAAGTTTAATAAAACTTTATAATATTACTTTTCTCTAAAATCATTTTACGAATGCCAATTAAATTTTCTTGTGCAGTCTTTAGGAGTAATCATGACGTATGGAATTTTGGTTTTAAACAACAATCGAACCAGTAACAATTAAAGTATTCAAGAGGACTTTTGCCATCAGTCTCATATACTACTATATCAAACTACGAACATAAATTTAGAACGAATGTTTTAAAAATATTTGGTTGTAATATAATGTTAAAAATAGTTTTCTCCAGAAATCATTTGCCATCTGCCATCGGGTCATTTCCGTTCTTCTAAATAATACTGGAATCTCTTGGAAGGTCCCATGATAACTCTTGGTAGCCAGCGAACATCCTCCATTTTATTGGGGTTTGCGCCAACCAACTTGTAGTGCAAAAGCAGTCGTGATAAAATCACTTTCATTTGTATTACGGACAATCGCTTTCCTGTAGACCATAAAAACAAGTGTGTATGATAAAGCTAGCTAAAAGTTATAGCCATCCAGTAAGTAAGCTTACCAATGCAGTTCCTCAAGCCTCCACTGTAAGGATTAAAAGCGTACTGATCCATATTCTTACAGGCTTCTTCACTAAAATGGTCTGGGTCAAACTTTTCTGGGTTTGGAAACACGCGAGTATCTCTGTGTAAGCCAGGTGACCACACGCCAACAGTTGTCCCTGCAGGCACAGTGCAGCCTTCCTCTGAAAATTATTTAGAAACGAAAGCTTTGCCAATGTTAGTTCATAACTTGCCTATTTTGTAGTGAGACACGATTTACCTAGAACCACCTCACTCCCAGTTTTTCGCATAACCATTGGAACGACTGGGAACATGCGTTGCGTCTCTTTTATAAACTGTTCCATGTACGGAAGTCGAGACAAGTCGGCTAATGTAGCGGGACGCTGAATGTCGTTTCCAAAGACTTGGAGCGTTTCTTGGTAAACTTTCTCTTGGAGCTCTGGATGGATAGCTAACATGTATACTACTATCGACATAGTTTCAGAAGTTGTATCATGTCCCTATTTTACAATGATGTAGTGTTGAATTAGTATAACCCATAATATGTTATAAGAGTGTAACAGGTTTTCACGAAAATAAAAATTTTACTTACTCCAAGTACAAATGTATTCAGTTCATATGCCAGATACTCATCAGTTACATCATTGTTGGGATCATCAGAAAATTCAAGCAGCGTATCAAGAATTGCTTGTCTGAGACCTAATAAACGTTCAGTTATATATTTGAAATTAAATGCATACAATACGAGGTCATGCACAACCATTCTTAAGTGATTTGTAAGAACTTACGTGCTCCATTGCTGTTCTGTTTCATAATGTTTTCGTCTTGTTTTTTCAATTGGGCTCTTCTTGTATTAATACTCTACGATAAACAGAAGCACAAAAACTCTGCTAATTCGTGTGTTTAATTAATTTTAATGGACTTGGTTTATTAGATGTTCCTTCCTTTTTACCTTGAGATACCATTCATGTGCATCATCCTGCATCGTTTTAATCTTTTTAGCAAGTGGATGGAATTTCCACAACCAGTCAAAGCGCAACAGAGGGTTCACAGAGCGAGCTAACATCATGTTTTTAACACTGCGAAACGAAAGGATTAATGTGTTTTCCCTTTAAATTTGAAATTTCTAATAAAATGAGCAGCACTACTATTTTGGTTATATATTACTTCTCGCCATGTTCAATCAAAAAGGGGGCATCAGGAGATCCTTCCAAATAATCATCTCTTACACCAACCACAGTCTCTAACAATTAAGCATCTCAAATTAGCGGTGGTAAATAAAAGTAATGATAAATGATGCTGCTAATAAATAGTTTTGTTACCAATAATCATTCCCATGAACAAATTATGAAAAATTTGACGCAAGTCGACGGACATTTTGCTCATTTCTGAACTTTCCAGGTTTCCCTCATTCAACTTGGTAAGCATTTCTGTTTTAATTGCCCTGCAAAACTTGACACAGTCTTCGTTGACAATTTCTAAAAAGTCTTCCAGTATACGACCGTTCACGGCTGGTGTCAAAATCTTTCGGTGGATTTTCCATTTGTCCACTAATGCAAGAATAAATCGTATAACAAATAGTTTGATGAATATTATGATTAACTACTTTAAGATAAACTATTCAACCAACCATCAGCTACTACAAGCCCCTGCTTTCTTCCAAATATGCTATTCAGAACAATTTCATAATATTCCGGCTTTTGAAGATGGTCGGGTGATCCAAGGATCCTCTAACATCCAAATTTAGAGTGGGTGAAAAATACTTTCAAGAAAAAGGCAGCAAAAGGTTTAATGAAACTAACCCTGACATTCTCTTTCGAGTGAACTACAACTATGGGCTGCTGCACCATCCACAGTTTGAAAACACCAGGAAACTGTTTGCAGAACTCATTCAACTTCTCAAAGATGCCTAAAATGTTTGTGAAAACATTATATTTACTAATTTCTGACACGCTGACTTTTATTCAAGTGTCCTGTCTTTATAAAAAATGTATTGACTTTTGGTTATCTTACCATCGTAAGGCGTCCATAACAGTTGTAGCGTAATGATGAATGGAATCGCTAGCGGTCCTTGAATAGAGTTCAGCTTTATATAGTTTTCAAGATATGATCTAAGCTTTTTGAACAAATATTTTGAATACAGTAACGATAGCCCTAGCACAACAAGTACAATAGAAATGGAGTACTCGCTATAATATTTTTTAACAGTGATTGGCACTGGATGGAGAGGTAAATGGTCAAAATCCATTTTAACAGTATAAAACGCTTCAGCTAGCACGATTGATTGAAGATGTTATGTTGTCGGCTACTTTGTCATAAGACGGATGTCTGTTGAATGAAGCAAGATTTATAGGGTGCTGACAGTAAAGATTACTCTTTATAACATATCCTTTTAACTTCCACGTTCCAAGTAATACTTTATTTTTTAGATTGATGATTATGATTCTGACTGATGACGCTTTGCAAAATTCTGTACTGAAAATCAAAAAGGGAAAATCCTTATACTAACCAGATAAACAACTTAAATTAGAGTTCCTCGCTAAAGGATTCACACCAATTTAAGGTAGTAAATACGTTGATTGATACCATCTTTTCTCATGTTTGTACTGCGAATAATTTTTAAGGCAACATATCTATTACCATGTATCATGAACATGACTAACATGTAAGGAGGAAGGAGAAAGAGCTGACTGGTTTACGTTTAATAAAGAAAAGTACAAAATAGAAGGCGACTGGAAAATGTCATCAAGTTCTGCTTATATAAATATATTGTGTGCTTATCGTCCGAAACCTGCAGTGTATGATTTTAAAAATCCAGTTTAAAATGCAAGCTGCTGAAGTGTCTTTAGTGAAGACGAGTTTCACATCGTAGTCGGGATTCCCGACTCGGGAGGATGAAAAAGAATTTTTTTCACCATGAATATAGAGTTTTAATGCAATGATTCATTTCATTGCCAATGAAGGCAGACACAAATAATGAAATATAGCATGCGTGTGAACGTCTCCCTTGGTGCATCCCGGTTTTGTCTACGCAAAAGCTGTTTACTCGGTTTCATTTCATACTTAGAAGACGTATTTATTGCTTTTTTATTGTTTTTATTTACAGTTTCTACTCGGAAAGTTGATTGAATTTATCTGATTACAAGATACAATTACTAGTAATGGTAAAGCGAACATTCAAGCTCATATTTTTTGCAAATTGGAGAAATTTCATTCCAAACTGAAAGAACAACATATTATTATTCATAGACCAGTTAGTTTCTTTTCACTATTTCAAATAAAATGGTCTCATGAGGATCCAAGCTAATCCGTTGCTCACATTTTATGGAAAAGTTGAGAAAGAACTTGGCTAAAACGCCCTTCAGCTGCATTTCTGGTAAATGTTGAGCTATTAATACAATATCAAAGGTTTATTCTGTTCGGTTTGTACCTAGCAAATTCTAGAGCAATCATAAATTAAAACTACATGTTAACCAATGCATCCTCTAGGTCCGTCACTGAAAGGAATATATGCTCCGGGGGGAAATTTTTCCATATTCTCAGGAGTGAATCTTTCTGGAATGTATTTTTCCGGATCTGGAAATACTTGTGGATTTCTATGCAATCCAGGGATCCAGATTGCCACCCTAGAATTCTTGGGAAGGAGAATGGGATCTACGTCTAAAATCAACAACACTCTTAATTTCAAGACTGAATGTTTTTTGGACTTCTTTTCAACAAACATATTTGAAATATTAATAACCTGAAACAATGTCAGCAGTTAAAGTGCGCATAATCAAAGGAATAGAAGGAAACAACCGAAGAGTTTCTTTTAAGCACTGATCCAGATACTTCATCCTTTTCAAATCGTCATGAGTTAATGGTCGGTCCTTATCCTTGCCAATTACTTGATCCAACTCTTTCTGAAGTTTTTGTTGAACATTGCAGTTATTTCCCATCATAAAACTGAAGTTCAGCAACGCAGCTGCACTAGAATTGTGACCCTAGAAAATCAATTGTTATATGAAACGTTGAAAAGTTATACGGATATCTTATGAACTTTTACAGCCAAAAAAGTAATGACTGTTTACTGTAACAGTGAAAGTATTCATGTGCTGCTGCAACTCCTCATCAGAGAATTCATTCTGATCTCGTGCCTGGATGAAATAATCCATCAACGTCTCTGGCTTTGAGGTGCCCCGTTGCCTTCTCAAAACGATTCTCTAATGATTCAGTCATCAAAACACTAGTGGTAGGAGTACGACCAGAGTAATAAATACTCAGGGTTCAAATCGCATATTAGTATTACCTCCTTTACAAAGTTGGTGACCATGTTAAGCATTTCGGTTTCAACACGGCGAAGTGGGTGTACTGCCCAAATCCATTTATTTCTTAAATGTGGGTTAAGCCATTTATCCATCAGCATCGACTTTGTTCTTTGAAACACAAATACCGGCCAACTACTAAACATGGCTCATGAATGATGCCAAAGACATCTACTAATCTCAGTAATTAAAACCATCCATGTTACCTTTTCCCCATGTCGGCGTACTGTGATGCAAGAATCTCCTGAGACTCGGCACACTTTCCACTTAAGGCATCTGGAATTTAAAAACTTCATCTGTCAACTAATTCTGCACAAAAATGTTTTAAACAGAGCAGACACTAACCAGTTACTATATCGAATAAAACGCGATGGAAAAAAGGGAAAAGATCATGTTCATTTTTATCCATCCCAAGCATTTCAACTTTGTCTAGATAGGCACGCATCACTTGACAAAAAACATTGGTATGCTTATTTACGTGATTGAGGTAATTCTTCGAGATATCGTTTTCAGGTTGGAGCCACGGTTGAATCAACTCCCTGTGTCTTTTCCATGTTGGAACTACGACAAAACCAAATTAAAACAGTAACAGGCTACATAACTGAAGCAATAGCTGATAGCATGGCATTGAGTTAAATTACCATCAGAAGTCACCAATCCTTTGCCAAACATGAATTTCAAGATGTCATACATGTCAGACTTTTGAACCTGTGCATTTTCCACGAGCACTTTCTGAAAGCATATAATTTAATCTCTACCATGTAGTTAAGTTATCTCACTGGAAAAAACTGAAATATTAAAGTAAGGAGTTACATGAACCATCTTCGGCGAAGCAACAAATATTGTTGGATCATTTAGTACCCAAACTCTAAAGCACCCTTTGTACTTCTCAGTCATGCTATTCAGCACGGTGAAGACGTCTTTAAACCACAAGAATTTGCAGAGTTACATGAATTACTTAATATTCTAATTTTAATTTATGTAAACTTGAATACCCTTCTTTAAAGTAAAAATCAAGCTTGGACAACCAATCCATGGAAGCGACCATGGTCCATCAATTCGGTCAACTTTTCTTCCAAAGGAACTTTGTTTGGCAGATAGAGAATTGATAACTTTCAGTAACAAGTAGCACGTCAGAGTTAATAAAATTAATGAGCTTAGCTTGCCACTAGAAATATATGAATTGATAAGCACAGGGGCATCATGTAACTCTTCCATTTTAAATAATTATTAAATGAAATGTTGAGTATTGATATTATAAGCTCTTTGTGTGTAACTAAGCTTTCTGAAGTCACAGTGAAGCTACTAGAAATTTTTCAGCTTATATAATACTATAATCCGATTGACGCAAATAGGTAATTCGAAACTTGATTTATACTTGGAAGAAGGTGAAGCTTATTTTGAAATCATTCATTTATACATGTTTTTAGTAGCATCGATATCCGCATTTACCTACAGCTAAGAGTAATAAAGCCACATTTTGCTTACTTGTTCGTTTCAATTTTATACTTGGTTTCTGGCTAGAATCGGAAATTCTGAATTAGAACAAAACAACAAAAGCAAAACAGACAAACAGACCAGACAGCACAAGTTTGAAGGCTTAAGTTTTCTCACAATGACTATCATCAAAAACCGGTCAATATAGCATCTCTTGACGCAGACATATGGATATACAGACGGTGTACGCTGCAGGTATATTTTTTTATTTGTTACATTCAATGCGTTGACTTGTATATAAATGTACTTTTATATAATAATAAAATTATATTTCCAAGAAACTGATGGTTCATACAGTGAAGCTTATTTTTGTTGAGTTACGCTGATTAAAATTATCAGTTAATATCAACACAGAAATAACTGACAAATCTAGGAACAATATCAGCGCTAACGTCAGCAAGCATACGTCGAAAAAAACTACATCTACAGCAAAATACTCGGTTTGTTTTTTTAAAACACGGACATCTAGTTCCGGCATAGGTCACACTGAACATGAATTTGTTTACAAGAATGTAACACAACAAAGGTGAATCCAATTGGAAAATTATATTTTATTTGCCATCATAGTTAACCTTCGTTGTTATTGTACAAGTGAACGCAAATGGTATCGTAGTGCATACTTCAGCAAATACAAATCGGACCATCCCTTGTTTGCATTTCTTACAATGCCTCCCAAGTTCTGGCATTCCTTATCAAATTAATTAAATGATCTAATAAGTGTTCACAAATCAATTAGAGAAATTGATTTACCTAGCGAAACCCTGAGCCTCAGTAGATGTTCGATTCGTGCTTGTAACAAACTCAGAGCTATACCTGCTTTGTCGGAATTTGGTAGGTTTTATCATATTCCTTCATTTTTGTACACTATCCAGCTTATCAAGAAATGATGAACGTCAAAGTAGGAAATGAGGTAGATTTCGACCCCAGAATGTTTCACCTTTCCGTTCTCTTTCCGGACACTCGCTCAAAGTCTGCTTTTGCCTCAGCAGCGCCTCCATTCCACACTTTGAATTCAAAAGAAAGCACTAGTCCATATTTTGTGACGACGATAAATATTGCTGCTTTTCTTTGTTACATTCCATTTAAAATTAAACTGAATCCAACCGATGGGTCCTTCTACATTTCACCAAGCAGTTTACTTCGTAAAGTATAACTCACCAGTATCCTAAACTGAAATTTATATTACATTAATCGTGGGTACAATCCAGATTTTATATGCTTAATTAATCCGGTTTTAGATTGTTTGTGCCATCATTCATGCAGCAGCGGCAGGAACATCAATTGGCTACAATATCAGTCTCCTCGTCAGGTCTGACTCGGATATGCTTACGTCCAACTTCACACGCACATTTGACTTTGTTAACTCTTGCGGTTCCGCATTGTTGAATACCTTACTTATTTATTCATTCTGGAGAAACCAGATAAAAATTTTAGAATTTGCAGAGAGAACTCGGGTCACTTACGATGAGAAGTTGGGTAGGAGTCACAAATCCGTAGTGAGTTTTATAATCAGTCAACACTAGCTGCTTCACTCTCTTTTAAATGTTTTAACAAATTGTGTGTCAATTCCATACAGGCAGCTACACTGTTTCTGATATCCTACACATCCTCCATTTTTATTTACCACTTTTACAATCACGAATTGGAAATAGATCTCGTGCAAATATTTCCATTTTTGACTGACATAAATCAGGCCACATTTAATAGTCTTGAGGGGCTCTGGGAAATATTTTACCATCATACAACCTCATTTTCATATTTTGCATATTACGTCATTGTTGCTGTTGGACTGTCCATGAGAGGAGTCAAGAAGGAGTTTTGTGCGCGTTTAACAGAAACAATGGACACCGCGGACATCAAAAAAGGATTTGATCTGTTTATGGGATTAAAGCAGTTGTCCAACGATGTTACGAATCTATTTGGAAACAAGATCTTGACCTACTATATTGTGTCCGTGGCATACTTTGCCAAAATACCGGAGAGCTCACTCTGGAATTCCGAAGGGAAAACTGCGGCAATGATTACATTTTTCAGCCTTGGGGCTGTAATGTGGCTGTTGTCTGCAGAATTTCATATGGCTGTATAATATATTAATCAAATCAAATACACCACCTTAGGATCATCATGAATATTAAATTGTTGATGATATTGTCCATTAGGTTCGAGACGTAATTCAAAATTGGGCTACCCAAATGCAAGATCAAGATGGTCTCACAATTGATACAAGGATTCGGCTTATGAGCGTGGTTAATGATAACTTACTAGACCCAATTGGAATTTCTTGCAAATTTTTTACAATAACTTATGGCTTTTTGGGATCTGTAAGTACAATTTACATTTAAAACAGGATAAGCAATGTGTATAAGGGTTTGTTTGCATGTTTAAATTGCGTATACAATTTTATACAGATGCTTGGATTGATAGTGACATATGCCATCATTGTATTCCAAATGCAGGCCAAGCCCTAGCAATGCTAGGCTAGCATCAATTCAATCTCTTATGAGATGTGTCATGTCAAACCAGTCATTTACTATAGTCTCTACTATAATCATGGGAATTGCAAATTCCTTTGTTTGTGTATATAATGAAGTGTTTTATAGGGCAGCGTTTCAACTGTATTCTAGCATGATTTGATCGAGTTTTATGTACGTATCCGCCTTTTGTAAATATTTAACTCTCTCTGTAAACATCGTTCTCTTTCCCGGAGATAAGCTGAGTGCGTGTATAATTATTTAGTATAATGATTAAATGTCAGCTAAGAAGAACCATACGAGCAAACGAAACTCTAGATTTGTGAATGCTAATTTGAAAGCTTATCACTTATTAAATTAGGTTTCATATTACCCCCGGCAAACTCCTCCATTTTCTATATTACTTTTTCCAGCTGTCTTTTCGCATTTGGCAAGAATTAAAAGCACCATGAACTGAATTTTGTGTGAATCGGGAATTAATACCCATGGATCCTCAGAATCTGAGGCTCAGGTGTGATTCGTTAACGTCGAATTTGTACAACTATGGCCTTTGTTTCTTCAAAATATTATATCAACATGAAGAAGTTCACTGGACAATTAAATTTTGAAACACTTACCGTTTCTGATTTTAAAAGGAAAGTGTTTTTGCAACAAAGAGAATCCGAAACAAACAGTGTTTTATTTTCTTATCTGTTCAATTTTTATAGTTATTGCCTTCTAATCCCCTTCTGGGTCAGGTTCGACGAGAGCTCTGGCCAATACTATCTAAAAACTCATCGTTTACACAAGGTTATAGTATATGGAGTATGTTTTTGTAAATATCTATCAAGTCTAAACTAAAAATGTATTTACTGCAACAGGTAATTTGTGGCTGCTTTCACATTTTCTTGCTCTACACACAACTCTCATTCGTAATCTCAAAAAACTTCACATTTACACAAAACGCTTCCAAACTCAGTGGGATATTTGACTTTGTAATGAATACATCTTCCACGGGGTTAGCCATTTTCTCATTGAAAATGCTGTGGCTTAACCAGGGCAAAGTTTTGCAAGTATTGGAATGCACAAGGACAACACTTACCCATCCAAAAATGGTGAGTCCCCTAAAAAAATGGTACAACAACATTTTGCAACTTGGTTTGATCTCGTCGTTTTTGATTAGGTGAAAGTTGCATTGATGTTCATCCTCATTTTCACCACCTTATGGAAGTTCCTGCTGGAAATAGTGGTTGGTGGAGGAATAGCCCGGTTTGTCGACTTGAATCAAGAGATGGAACAATGTTACGATAGGGAATGGCAATGCGCATCAAACTTTGAAATGTATCAGAATACTAGCAACCAAACCTATGCACAAATTCTAACTAATTTAATGAGTAGAGTGAAAATCTTGGCCACAGCAAATATTGGGGGATACTTTGTGTTCAATCATTTAACATTTCTTTTACTTGGTTCATCAATGATCGCTGTTGGAAGAGAATTGAAAGAGGAATTGCTGCTTCATGGAAAAAACGAAGTCTGGAAGGTATGTTGTATGTCCGAAATAATAAAGATCTTTGATAATAACAATACTGCTTAAAGTTATTTTTTACCATTTAAATTCACTTAAAACAGGGAATCAATCTATACCGATCTCTAAAGATTAGAGTAAAAACCCTGAATCAGATATATGGCAGTCAACTGCTTTTAATGTACATCATCGCACTCACTTACTTTACGGTAGCTACTGATATAGTTATGGGGTTTAAGAAAAAGTCGGACTGGATTATGTCATGCACTACACATATCTTTTTATCAACCTGATTACCTGGATAGTTTGTGCAGATTATTATTCTGTGGTATGTGATTTTGCTATTGCTATCACATTTGTAACATTAATTGCGTCCTTATTTCCTTATAAACGGTCGTTTTTTGCGCATTCAGGTCCAGGATGTGTACAATGAATGGCTAGATCATCACATTTTTGACAACCCAAAGCTATCTAGCTTTCCTTTTGATGTGCAAACAAAGCTAGGAGCAATTAAAAAAGAGCTGGATCAGGGGTCTGTGGCACTTTCTTGCAAATTCTTTGCAATTTCTAACGGATTTTTGGGACAGGTAACATGAATACATAGATTGAAGAATCGTTGATACATATTATGCTAGCTTGACCGATTTTATACGCTTTCTGTTGTTAGATGCTAGGGGTTATTGTCACGTATGGAATAGTTATATTTCAAATGCAGCCCGTGTCAAGGCCGCCATAATCAAGGAGAATTCAGTGGTTTTGACCCAAAAAAAGAATTCTACAAAACTCAACGAGGATAAATGCACAAATTAACAAAAAAATTGTTCAAGATTATGTTATTTAATAAAAGAACGAAACAGTAAGAAAGCAAAAATCACTACATAAAGGCATTAACAAAATTCGAATTGAACACTTCATTCTAAAGTACTCCACTTAATTTTAAGGCAAATTAATCGTTATACTCAATGTTGCTACTAGAACACTATTACCCTAAAACGCATACTACGCAAACTCATTCCACGTTGTCGAATTCGAAGATTAATTCCTCCTCAGAGTCATCCATTAAGTTAGATGGAGGTGGTGGAAGCGGGAGACACGCTTTCGGTGGACGCACGGCCCTCAACTGAATCAGACACGTTGGTAGTTGAAGTCTCATTCTCTGCATCACCAACTCCAAGTTTTTCCACCTGAGCTTGAATCTTTTCAATAGACTTCACATGGGCATTCACCATATTTGGTTGTAGTTGCGAAGTAGCAGCCTCGGCATGCTGACTCGACGACTTATTTATAAGTTTTCGATCTTCCATACTGCTTCTTGGCACTGCTACAACTTGGAACCTTCCTGTACTCATTGGGACACTGGTCGCTAATTTCGGTTGGGCCGAAGTCTTTATCTCAGACGATTTATCATTGGGCTTGGCATCATTCCCTTCCGATTCAGAATCAGAGTCCCACTTCCAAAGATTCTGTGCCATTTTCAGCCAAGAGTTACCAGAGTTTAGTCAGCAAGACGAGACCTGGATAAAATAAACTTTGGAGCATTTTATTCATAAACCCGAAATATGGAATGCGGTCACCGTGTATTTAAGCTTGCAATTTTATAATTACCTAACTTATAACGGCAAAAAAAACTCAATTTCTAGAAAAGCTTCCGTTTGAGTACACGAATATTTGAGTTTAAGGGCTCTTGGTGGAACTGTAGGCGTTCCTAAAAGTGGAAACAATCAAAAATATTATTCTCAATGAAAGTTTTCGCTTCTAGTTCTCAGAATACACTTATATAGAATTACGTGTGCTGAATGGAGATATATTTGTTTGGAAATTTCCGGATGTGTCAGAAGAACTTAATCCTGAGAACAGACAACCAGTTATGATGATTCTGAAGTTGCCTATTTATACGCCACTTGTAAACCACATAAAGTTGCCTTGATTTGATCGAAAATCGGAAACCCTCATTCAAAAATGTTTGTGTTCTATTCAAATGAAGTATAAATGAGAGAGCCTATTACGAATTTGAATCTACGATAACGAAAGTTTGACGATGATAAGACAAACTGCTAACGTGCTTGGGGATTCTCCAAATGAGGAAGGCATTTATGCAAATGCATCCAAGGTCCTTGTAGTCTCCGTTGCTTCATTGCACAATACACGTGCTTTCCGCTGCTTCGTCTGAAATCTTGGAATTAAGGCATTTGGGTCTGAATCGGCAAAACAATTTCTTGTTGCTTTCATTCAAAATATGTTTCCTTCATGATGAAGGCTTCATCTATTTGCATGTTGCATGAATAAGTTTACATAATGATTTCCAGTGCTACGGCATTTGCATTCTAAAATCATTACGATCTCAGCAAAAACGACAAACACAAATTGTTAGTTTGTCCATGCTAATAAACTTCGAAACCAATCATGAACGGAACAAAACCGTGTTCATGAGCTCAAAACGTTTTCTATTTGACACAGCGAATTATTAGGTGTGAGAGAAATTTGTCGTTTTATTACCCCCACAAGACTAATATATATGGGCATGTATAATATTCATTTCTTCATTTGATAAATAAGAATCCCATAAGTAGTAACAAGTCCAATCATCTATAAAGCAAGACAAATAGCCATAATCTGTTATCTTGTACCTAAACATTGCATGGTGTTGAAAATAGAAATAACCACGTACAGAGCCAAGAAAGCTGTAGGTTAAGGTAAAGAAAGTGCATGATAATCCTAAAGATTCTGATTCCACATCTTGATTAAACGTCACCATCAAAAGTCGCTCTTCCAATGTGAGCTCTCCACACATGCGTTTTTTAATCATCCACTTTTTCCACGCAATCCGAATCTGTAACTCGAGCCAAGAAAAAAGCTATGAATATGACGGTTTTCAAAATATAATGATCATGAAGCTTTCACTTTACCCGTTTCGGCATGTCACACGCCACTACTAGAAAGGCTCCATACAGAAGGTAGGTAAAAGTTATATAACATTTCTCAATCGAGCTATTATCCACAACGCCGTTTCTCAACGAGGGTGAATTCGCTAAGAACATCAGTATACTTATATATTGTGCAAGCATAATGTTTCCAACAGTATCATTTGTTTCTTCCACTGCATTGCGTAGGTTGTCATAATTTTGAATAACATTTTTCAAGCAACTCTCATTTTTAATAGAGTTTTCGAATTCCTTTCCCATCGCCAAAAAACTGAGAGACGAGACCATAATAATTATTCGAGAAATGTGGAACAAGTTGGTAGCTTGAATGATTAGAATTTCTAGAATAACTGTAGCCATTGTTCTCAGAAATATGAGCGACCAGGGCCAAGATTCACTCGCACCAAGATACCCTTCACAAATCCTTACAATTTTCCCCAGCGACATGTCCACTGTTGTGGAAATGGCGTCTAATCCAAAGGTAGACAAAAGGGACATACAAAGATGTGTTGCATACCACCACATCAGCATGCCCAGTAAAAGTGCCTAATAAACAAGTGACAGAAATTACAAGAGAAAGTTGCTTACATTTTGATCATCTATGCAATCTTAATTCAACTTACTTTCAACTCGTTTCTTTCGGGCTGGAAATGAAACTCGAGTTTTTTCACCATTCTTAGAAGTTTAGATTGATCAAACCAAAGAATTTTTAATAGGAGGACAATCGCTATGTAGCATGCTAAAGTTTCCAACAGCAAAAAAATAGATAGGATACATCTGGCGTGCTTGAGATAACATCGATATATTCAAAAATGTAAAAATTGCCTAATCCAAGGGCTGCTAAGTGGACCATTGCGCATAAAATCTAAACAATTTCAAATTCATCAGTTATTCATTTATGCTGACTATATAGCCTAAACAATCTGATTTTTCACCTGCTGCAGTCGATTACGCTTCAGAACATATTCCTCACTTTCACCATCAGCTTCCACTTTAAAGGGTGCAAAGCAGAGGTAGTATAAGAAGTTGAAAAATGCTTTAAAATGTGACTCGCCATTCTGGTGGAAAGCACTTCGAAATTCTTCAGGGACGATTAATTCAATATTCTTTGTTAGATGCATTGTTAATAATTGTATGTCTGTGTATACTATTCCAATATTATAGTAGCAGATGATGATAGTCGATGGCTAGTTTAACGCTAAACTAACCTTTTAGGTTGACTAGCAATGTTTGATCTATCTATCATTTATATTTTCATTGCCTTTTTCGATTCGACTTTGATAGTATTTATCACGATATATTTTCCTTCATAAATGTATTGCAATTTGCAAATAGAAGAATGCCACAAGCTTTCTCCAACCTAACTCAGCTTGCTACTCCACCAGCTACCAGGTTATGTACATAAAATGTATCTCCAGAGACATGCACTTTCACTATTTTTGATAATTATGGGCGTAGTATAAATGAAATGAACGACAAAAGTGGAAGAAGAGTTGATCTGGATAAATATTTTATTGATTTTACTTTATTTCATTCTTATATGCCTTCACCATGCTCATTTATTATGTAGCCGATTAACAAATGGTTGTTTACTGTGTTTATACAAAGAAAACCCGTGTAATAAATCTAATAATTTATATATACTAATTATTGTTTTTTTTTATTTTACTGCAAAAAAAATCAGTAAAAACAAATTCATCAAAATTCACACAAGATATACAAGTAATTTCACTACATACAACATTAGAATTAGTAAGTAAAGTGTCAGGAGAATACCTAAGCATATATAAATGCAACGAACTTGACTTACTGTTTCTGGAAGCAGAGGAATAGATAATTTTGCTCGTGCAGACGAGCATCTAAGCCACAGCAGGCACAAAGTGGGGGACGATGCCCAAAGTTATTTGAACATACGATACGATAACACCAGAGAAAGTTTCAAACTTACGACAATTACGTACGACTCCAAAAGCTGCTGCTTTCCACTTGCCAAACGATGACGAAGATTCTACCTTAACATTTCCTAAATACACACTGGTTTCATACAATGCATCCATAAAATATTTGTAAAATAATTGATCATTCCATGCATACAACCAAAAAACCAATTAAAAGTTTACAATATTATAAATAGTCGAAAAAGTCCCAGAACAAATATAACATTGTGAATCAATACAGTGAATTTAAATGTGGCACATTATACCAATACAAAGTTAAATGCAGTTAAAATGTATAAATTAAATCGCATCATATATACTTGGTTGGTCATCGTCTTACCTGGTTGGAAAAGACTGCGACGTGAGTACTTGTACAACAGAACTGACTGTGAGAGTAGAGTGAGTCAGTCAGTTAAATGATATTTATATAAAGCTGGACAAGAATACGTAATACGTGGATCAATCACGGATACGACCAATTATTATAGGCTTTTCAAGTTGGAAATGTTACGTTAATCAAAATGAAGGTATGGTAAAAGCAGCTTTAGTATATTTTAGCTCAACAAAGTTCTACCTTTCTGTTTACCATTACCGTTTTGTTCTGGTGTATGTGATTTATAAGGAGGATTTTCGGATACGATGAGAGTTACACAGGCACTACAGCTTAACGAATTAGTTATCCTCTACGACATGCATTCCTTCTCTAAAATCTAAAATTCTTTTAAAACGCACATTTCCACATTTGTCCACAAGAATTTATTTAGTAATTGTAAAGAAAAGAAGAAGAAAGTGAGAAAAAATATAAATGCTTTCCCCCCGCAGACTGTGAATAAATAAGTATAAAAATAAGGTAAACCCTGAAATAATTTTTTTTGCCTTCACATCATAAACTAATAATTAAAGAACTAGCAAGCAATAAAAAAGGTACAGTTGAAAATGATTTTAATTTAGCAACACAATTAAAATACTTGTTGCATTCAGACAGAACTCATACATTCTTTCATCTTCAATCTATCCACTCATACTTTTGACTAAACTAATCAAAGTTAAAGCGTAATCATGCAAACTGTAGTAGTAAATCACTCACTCACAAAAACCTTTGTTTCTTCACCTAACCTACCAAAACCTTTACACTTAGCACTATACTTATTTATATATTAAGCTTATAGATAACGGTAGAGTGTAGACATTTAATTATAATAAGATAACGGATAAGGTCTAGCTAACAACTAATAATAAACATACAATATTTTATCTGGATCAATTCTCATTATCATATCAATCAAAAAATGACCATGTAATTAATATATAATTTCATCACCACCATCATCGACTGTTTCCATCAATCATAGGGTCGACCTGTAAAATAGCAAAAGACAAAAACACACCTTACAAAGTGAACGTCGGTGAGAACCTATCTTTTCATGACAAACGATGCAACTGCCTGCGGATATATATAGAACTAACATGAAAAGTAATTTCAACTAACGATGCTTAATAATGCCAGTAGTATGATGATAGATCACAACGCATCAAGTCCCTAACATTTGATATTATTAATACAACGCTACTCCTAATTAAGTCTTCCTAATGATTGTCTTTTCATCATTACATTTAATCCTCTATGGTATCACAGATATATTTTTATGCATGAACACAATAGCATCATCACGATTATATTCCATTACAAATCAACCACAACCTTTTGGAGCATACCCGGAAAAAGTGGTTGAGAGCGGACTTCCGGAACTCTACCTCGCGGAGAAGGGAAACGGAAACACGCGTATAAACATCGCGTTATAACCCCGCTCTCTCCCTGCATTGTGAGTGTGTGTGTGATCCCAAATCGAAATGTCAGCACAGTTTGTCTAAATACCCCTTCTTTTCCCTTTAAAAATTGCTCATTATCATGTCATATACACAAATACTTTTCAAAACATCAAAATGGGCACATTATCATATTTCCTAACATATATCAACACAAATATGAAAATAATATTCATCATCATTATTATCTTTGGACTATCCTTACAGTTTTGCATACCCGGATGTCTCAGTCTGACTGTGTGACTCCGATCCTTGACTTACGGAACTTTCTTGCCAGGCCGATTTTAAAATCTAAACACCTTTTTCCATATTGCACATTTTTCATTCATATCATATGAAACACATTTGATTGAAGTAATTTCAATTACAGTATATGCTACCATCAACGTTTCACCCAATCAATATTAACAACGGCTCATTGTAAAAGTAAAAAATGAAAGGTATAAAAATCATAAAAATCCCATAATCATATATACATAAAACTGAAGAAACATCAACACAAAATAAAATGATTCATGAGATCATAGGTATATGAAGTTTTGAAAAGCATATAACCAACAACCTATTTTTTTTTGGATATTTATGGAAGGCCTATACTGTTCAACGCGCACAGCAAAAGAAAATTGAAAATCCAGTTTTTTTTTGTAAAGAAATAAAATTAGTGGACTTACCTTTTCCAAATCATCTTAAAATAAAATTCGAAGCGATGTAGACATTGTGAAAGTACAACATTGCTTATTTATCGCCTTCGGTCCCCGGAGGTGCTGCAGGAGGACCACCATTGCTGTTAGATCCATTTCCACCAGGTGCACCAGGAGGAGCTGGAGCTCCAGGTTGAGGAGGATAGCCACCACCATAATTTCCATATGGGTAGGCGTAATTATAATAGCCTGCTGCCTGCATGTAGCCAGCCTGTGAGCCAGGTGCTCCTCCAGCTGTCCCTGAAGGAGGTGCTGCTCCACCGGGCGCTCCGCCGGTAGCCTTTAATGTAGAAGATGCAAAAATCAATCAGATAAGAATAATTGGGTTCCACTCACTCTATCATCAAATAAACTCATTAATAAGAATTCACAACGTACCTTCTGTTGTTTGATATAGTTCTCAATTGCTTCGGCTTCCGCGACTTTACCAATGGATCTGTAGTGATCTGCCCACTGTTGACTATAATCGGCAGATTGGCCATTTTGACCAGGGGCACCTGGTGGTGCTCCAGGTGCGCCTTGTCCATTGGTAGCCGTTCCAGGAGGAGCTGGAGCAGTATTCGTGCCAGGAGGCGCCGGTGCAGTTGGACCACCAGATGAGCTATTTGAGTCACCGCCAGCTCCTTTACTTCCTTTTAGCTGCTGCTCTAATGCATCTGCTTGTTGATGTTGACCCTGTGCTCTAAAGTACTCTATCCATTGCTGTGTATAATCTGCTTGGGCTGCAAAATAATGGTAAACATGTTATGTTTAATTATTAATTAATTAGTACTATTACAAAAACCTTTTGGCGTAGGCTTGTGTTGTTCTATCTTACCTGGAGTTGTAGCAGCAGCTGCGGCTGCAGCTTGTGCTTGACCGTAATATTGAGCGTAGTATGCTGCCCATTGCGCAGAGGGGTCGGCACTTTTTGATGGGTCTTGGTTCTGCTGACCCCAACTACTGGCTTGCTGGTTATACTGACCCCAGCCTTGATTTTGTCCATAAGGGTCACCACCATGATGACTTCCCCCGCCACCTCCTCCACCACCACCACCACCACCTCGATTCTAATAAGGTTAAGTTACACATTTATTAGTTACTTTATCATTGGAATTTAGAATTTGTTTGTAGCGCATAGATACTTCATACATACCTTGGGTGGAAGAGTATTAACTTTCTCCATTATCAACTCCTTGGCATGTTCAATTTGTTGACGATTTCCTTTAATTAAGAATATCCTTTCTGGTCCATCCTGAGGACCATTCCTGTCAATTTCACAATGGGCTCCAGCTTGTTGATTAATCGACCTTATTGTCTCACCACCTTTACCGATGACCATTCCAACACGTCCTACGGGCACTGGAAGACGTTCTTCTTCGTAATCTCGTGCCTGTTGTGGCCTGGACCACCGCCGCCACCACCACCTCCACCTCCACCACCACCCCAATTGTCATGATGTCGACCCATACCACCTCCACCTCCGCCTCCACGGTCATTTCCTCCTCCACCTCTTCCAGGATTATCTCCTTTACCACCGTGTAGTGCAGTCTCAACAAGTTCTTCAATTCGCAATTGGGCTTGGCGCAGCTGATCAGGTTTTCCTGTTATGATGGCAAGCTGCTCATCCATATCTCCCAAGTTTGAATTAATTGGGTCAAATTGAACTTTTGCTCCAGTCTCCATTTGAATTCTTTTGATCATTTCGCCTCCTTTTCCAATGATCAGTCCTACGGATATTTTAGGCACTGGGAACCTCATGGTTTCAAGTCCGGCTTTATCCATTCCCCCACCTGGTCCACCACTTGAAAAACCAGAACTCGATCCTAATCCTGGGCGCGACACACCACCTAAACCTCCACCCCCTCCTCCACCACCGCCACCACCATCGCTTCCACCCCCTCCACCTCCGCCAATACCTCCACCCCCATATTCGGTCTTGTTTGGCTTGGTGAACTCAGGTTTTGGAGGTGATTCGTTGATTAAATCAATAACTAGCTGCCTAGCGTGCTGTAAATGAGAGTTAGTTAGTTAGTGACACCACCAACAAATCATAACAGTAAAAGGAGAAATAAGAGAATTTTACCTCAACCAAATCAGGATCTCCAACAATTCGTAAAGGTTTATCACATTCTTCGAACATGTTGTCCTGCAAAATGTACATTTTCGTACCAGACTTGTCTTGAAGGGATCGAATAGTTTCTCCACCTTTTCCGATGACAAGTCCAACCTTTGGACCAGGAATGACCATTTCGATCTGGAAGGAGAAATGTGTTAGTCGTGCGTATTTCTTTTGCACTTTTTCATGTTTACTTGTTTACTATCCTTTTCTGACTACTTACTGATGCTTGACCATTTGTAGGTTTTGGAGGTGCCGGGCCACTGCTGGGTCGACCAATTTCATGACTTTTTGAGCTGACAATATCCATTATGAGATCCTTGGCACGCCTTTATACAATTTAAAAGCAATTAATATTTTTTTAGTAACACGTAAAACATTGACAAAACTACTGTAGCTTATAACATTCTCCACTTACTCAATTGCCTCCTTGGTTCCTTGAAGATAACAGGGTCGATCTTTACCACCTCCACTATCTGGTGCAACTTGAACCTTACAGCCCGTTTCAGCTTGAATTCTTGAAACTTGCTCCCCACCACGACCAATAACTGGTACAATATCGGTATATTCAGTATTTAAATGTTTAAAATACCAGTAACTTGTATTAAATTGTAATCTCTCATTGAGCACTTACTTAGTCCTACTAAGCCGTCAGGAATACGAACCTCCTCAGTGCATGACTTGCCACTGCCAGTAATGCCTAACCCCATTGTTTGAAAGGAAAAATTTGAAGAACTCGTACTAGTTGTTGATGGTGGGCCACCACCGCCACCCTTCATGGCTGCTAACTGGGCTCCAAATGGGTCGTTTAATGCTGCCATTCTTTTCTTTTCGGGTTCTACAATTTTTTAAAAATAAAAAAAAACACATTTTTTTACTCAGTTTGTATCACCAAAAGTGAACAGGCTGACACAGGAATGTAAATTATTGAAATGTCACGAAGGCTACTATCAAACTCCACCTACAAAAGATGGTGTTAGCGAATCTTCGTTTTGATTTTGGAAGTTTTTGAAAAAAATGCAGCATTAATGACTGCAATCTTATAAAACAAAGACTTCCAATAATAGAACCGATATCTAAATCCTAATTTAAAAGTTTATAATAATAAAACGTACGTACCTGATCCAAAATCATCCGCACTTCGCTTAACTGGAACCGCTACCGGAGGAGGAGATGCAGCAGTTGCTCCACCACTTAGTTTTGCAGCAAGCTAATAACAAAAAAAGTTTACAATTAAGCATAACATTGCTTCATCCAAAGATAACACAAACTAAGGACGACAGTTTTAAAATTACTGATTGTCTTACCTGTCTCGCTCTTGCGAGAGCGTCAGCAAATGCAGTACTCGATATATTACTTGGAGGAGTTGAATCACTCATCCTATTCTACCGTCAGCGTTTTGTCGAAGGATTTCACACGGATTTACGTAGCTTCCAATCCCTGATCAATCCTCTTTATTATTTAAAAGTCTATTTACTTTAATGACAAACGCATCAAATTAAACACCTGAAATTTAAAAAAATACAAAATAAGTAAACTAAAGAATGTCACATACGCAAATTTTCTGTTTACTAAATTAATCATTCAATCATCATCCATTTACAATTTGTTTACAAACAAAATCCTACTAAAAACTACTTTATTCAGATTCAAGTTTTCTTACTCGCCGGTTAACTACATACTTACTGAACCTCCAACCTCACCGTTTAGTATGAATAAAATAATAATAATTATTGCTTCAAAAATAACACTGAAAAACTAGCCAACTCAAATCTCTTCATAACTAAATTTCTTTTGCCTGTTATCTTTACCTACGCATTATCTGCATATATGTATCTGCTCTGCCGCAAAATCTGTTTTCATTTTTCATTCTATCTGCCTACGCTGCAGTTTTGCAGTAAAGTCCCATACATACATATAACTTTAATCCGTTAATTATCAGAATCCTAGCTCAGTAACTAATATTTAGCTTATCAATACCAAAATTAAAATATTTAAAAAACTAATTATCGGTATCCGACCACTTACCCTAACGTGTTTGATGATATGTTCCCGTCTCCACAAATGCTATCTAGTTTTGGATGATGAGGTAAGAAAAACATGCACATAACAAGTTTTTCACTCTCCTTCTCACACACAAATACCACAGCAAACCTTTTACGACTTCAGTAGTTTCAGTTCAGCATAAAGTATATACCGTACGTACGTACGCCTTCCTTACCCATGTACTTAACTCATGTACAGATACCCCGAAAAGAGAAAAATGAGTCCTTATACAGAAATGTATCTAACATTCAATGTATCCCTTGCCTTTCTTTTTGTAATGGTGAATGCGGTTCTCGCAGCAGCGTGCTGGGATATGGATATTTAATGGATATCATGGCTTGCTTTTGGATTACATATAAGTTCGCATAGAAAGAACCCTGGGTATCCATCCTGGTGGTCGGGTTGGTGTATGTGTTGTATTTTTATGCTGAAGCCATCGGCATCGTTCTGTACTTGTACATAAGTACTGCAGTATATAGTAGGACACATTGGTTAAGTTAAGTAAGGTTGCGTTGAGTGGTTTAGTTTTGTAAGGATACAACTATGTATGTTCATGTTCTAGCGGATAAAGAATGAATTTGTGTTTTATGCATGGAAAAAAGGAATATAATATGCGTTGTGTTTTGTATGTAATACATTCACTCACATGAAAATGAATGTTGTATGCGATGCAGTCATAGCTTAGGTGGATGGATAAGCTTAGCATAGGATTGGATACTGTAAAAAGTAAATCCTTTTGAAAATGGGGATAATACAGAGAGCTTAACTAAACTAACAATACACTGATGCTTATGCTTTAACGCCAAATCCCAAGACTAACATTAAATTTTATGACATCCAAATCCGAATATGGAATACGAAAATCTGCCCTTTTCATAAAAAAATGGGACTTGAGTTGTTAGACTTTTTCCTTCCTCATTTGTCATTTGCTTTCTTCGAAACGAGATAGACAATGGCACGACAGAAGCATTCGATGATACGGATGACATCAACTAATTTTTACATGAATCGGTCATATTTTTTTGGATCAAGGTAGTAATTTCGTTTTTATTATTTTTTACAGTTTTCCTCTATTAAATTGCAACAAGTCCACCGATGAAAAACTTTACATTTTGATCTCTACAGTCGTTTTCATACATAACTGGATGAAATTATAATAAAAGGAAAGTTTAAAATAGTTTCATGATTTTTTTTTCTTTCTCAATTTCCTGACACGAGCACTAGAGTACAAATAAAACCTACGTAAAACATAAATACTGCGCCTTAACAAGGTGTTTAAACATATTTACGTTTATTATTACACTTTTATATATATATATATTATTTGCGAACGAGAGTGTGTCAGTCTACCTACAATTCGATAGCTGATATTGTTTTTTGATATGATGTATTAAATATGTATTGTTATTAAACGGTTACAGTTAATTATTGTTGGTTATCATCATCACCATCATCATCAATGATTCTATAAATACTAACAGTTCTTAACAGTATTGTGTTGTGATATGATGCGATATTAATTTTGTTCGTCACAGATAGCAAACGAAAGCATATATATTATTACTATTATTATTGCGATAAATCCAAATAAACGTAACGAACGCATTACACAAAGCCGATAAAAATGTATCATCCATAAAACCTACTGCATAATAAAGTAGTACCTGAAGGAAACGAGTATTTTGTTTTATTTTGTAGCAATAAGTAAATCTGGTTAATAACCACCATAAATCGTTCATAATAAATGACGCAATCTAAATCCGAAACTGATATTCGCAGCTCCTATGTTGATGTTGAACAAAATAAATTACCATTTTACAGATCCCTTAAAAATGACAACACCGTAGTAATTAAAACTAGTGAATAGGTTTTGTTTAAAATCGGCAAAACTTTAGCGAGTAAAAAGCATATATATTAATTGTATATTATTATACGTAAAAAATGTTCAGTACGTTCTTATATCATAAAGATATTTTTGTTCTACAAACCGCATTATCATCATTCGATCAAACCAGATTGCTAAAATAATATTTTTTTTTTCATTATCAACCTATTCTAGTATATTCATATCACGTAAGAAAAGATTTTCTCAGTCAATACTCAACATCATTATCGCACAACTGGCAGTTTCCTACAAAACTGGCTCTGGATCCATTCAAGTTTCCTACAAGTTTACTTCTACAAATGTACGTATCATTTTTGCATGCAGGTCTTCCTCGTGAGCACAAGGTAAAATAAAAGTTAAAATCTCTAGTCCTTACTCCAAAACTGTCCAAGTATTGCTATTATTATCACTTCCCAACAAGAAGTTTTCCAAGGCTAACCCTCAATAACGCTACATATTCTAACAGTTCCTTAGAAAGTTAAATTGCATTACACGTGACGATGATGATATCAGCTACTCGACACTAAACCCACACGTTTCCTCAACGGCTTTGGTAAGCTTTTCATAAAACTTTTCTTTGCTCTCGTAGTTGGGAATATCAATGCGATTGAAACACGTGTGCGACTTTGGCAAATTGGTGGTAGGTGCTTCAACTAAATGAATTGTAAACAGTCTCGGTGTGCCGGCGCCGGTAGATCCTTGAAGATTCTTAAAACCCTGAATAGGAACACGGCTTGATCCCGTCACAAACTGTAAAAGTCTTGCTCTCATCTCCTCGTCGTATGACTCTACAATTTCCCAGAACCAAATTGGTATCCTATCCATTGGTCCGCATGCCTATTAATAAAAATACATACAGTACTCAAAAACATGTTCTCACAATACAGATTGTTAGTTAATAATACTGTACTTGGATAAAGAGGCGATTAACTAACTCACCTTTAGCTTTGTGTTTGCTTTCCAGTCTTCAATGTCAATTTTGCCAATTCCGCCAATAATCAGTTCAAGTTCCTTCTCATCAAACATTTTGAGCAGGTTTGCTGGAACGACTTCATAAAACCCTTTCTGTAACGCTAGAAATTGTTGTTCTATACCCCTCATGAAACGGTAGTTGACAAAAAGTCTGTATCAAGAGAAACATTAAAATGTAAGTAAAACATTATTAAGCATTTCATGCTCGAAATAAAAACATGATTATATTATTGTGCACACATTACCTGACATATTCTTCCTTATTTTTCTCAGTCACGGCTATATCCCTTCCCCCAGGTTTAAGCTCCTTCGACTGAATAACTCCATAGCTGTCTCTCTCCACGCAAAAATTGGATTCTATCACACCCGTAATATCATTGTGGCTGCATAAAATTAATTTAAAAAAATACATGATCAATATTACATTTAAGTACGTTTTTCAGAAAATGTACGGTAAATCATCAAACCCTATATTATAACTAAACTTACAGCATCCACGTCAAACTTTGATGAAGTTCCGGATCTACAGCTTGTATATCACTAAGCGTTATTGACTTGTTTAAGAGCATTTTATAAAATGGTAATGTAAAGCTCCCATCAATATGATGACCATGAAAGACCGCAAGACCCAAGACACGTCCAACGAATTGAAAGTATGTTAAATGATCCTTAAAAATAAACAAAACGGTGCATTGTAATATTATTAGTGCTATAATAGCTTCAAATAGCTTGCACATCATTTTGCAAAAGTCAAACAATGCAATAATTTAAGCACACTCACAGGATTGACACCCGAGTCTGGGTTAATCTGCACGCAACACTGGTTCTCATGTGAATATTGAAACAGGCCATAGCTGGGATTTAGCATCTCGTGACTGAGTAGATGCAACCATTCTCGTGCAATGCCACCATAATCTAGCCCTTCCTCCCCTTTGAATTTAACCATTAGCCTCTTTCTCAGATCCTTTACACGGAGTTTCAAAACTTGACGATATGATTGCTGCAGAATAATATAAAAACATTCCATTATATTAGCAACATTGCTGATACTAGAAACAGGAACTATATACTGCTGTAATTGCACAGAACGTTTCTACATACCTCAAAAATTTCTTTCCTAGTGACTTCAATACGACAATGGCCATTTCTGGGTTGAAGTAATTGGAGCTCCATTCTGAGCGCTTTAATTTTGGCATTCAAATCCCTCTTATACTTTGGCAACATTTCCACCCCATCATTGTTTCCACTATTAACAGCAACCGGCACTGGCACACGTTCCCTTTCCCGATTTCTTGGAACTGGAGGAGGTGGGCATGCTTCACTATTTGGCGAGCTAACAACAACAACACCACCACTGTTATTTGACTGGTGTGATGATGAAGATGACGAAGATGCAGTGTTGGGATCTCTTGAGGACAAAGGTTGGGAGTCTCTTCTGTTGCTTCTGCTACTTCGACTACCACTAACAGGAGCTGGCCCAGTTGGAGACGCTGAGGAGGAGGATGATGACTGATGATGTCCATTTGAATTACTATGATTATTGTTGCTGTTACTACTACTACTGTTATTATTATGAGAATGCCGGGATGTTTGGCCACTTGGAGTTTGTGGAGTTGAGGAAGAAGAGGATGACGATGACGAAATTGGTGGTGAACCGATACCACCCCGAGGAATTGTAGATAACACACCAGAATGTACCGACAACCCCCGAATTAGTCTAGGATCTGTAAAATGTGTGGTTCGACTATTGTGATCTACAAAATAGGGTTTTCCTGAAGGCGTACTACGTTGCTCCCAGCCGGGAGGCAAGGGTCCGAAATTATGGCCAGGGGATAGCTCTTTGGGAACGCCAGGATGATACCATGAAGATGTTCCGCTTGATACGTGATAAAAATATACTTGACCCTGTTCCGTTATTCTCGTTTCATAACCTTCCGGAAGGCCAACGCATGCGTTTACAAGAGTTTGCTGAGTATTCTTTTTCACTTTACGACGACCATTATTGCTACTATTTCCGCTGCTCGGGGGCTGACCGGAAGATACACTATTTGACTGTTGTGGCGTGCCCGAAGAACTTCTTTGCTGCTGGGTTTGGGGCAAAGGACTAACGGTATCAATTGGTGGTGGAGGTTGCTGTCCCTGAGAATGTGACTCACGAGGCGACGGCTGTTGACTATGTGATGTGGCAGATTGGATTGGTAAAAGTGATGTAGATGGTAGAGGACTTGGTTCTATGGCTCCGAAACACGATACGTTTCCCATACGATCCACCACAGCCGTTGGAGGTAAACGGTCACTTCCTCCAGCAGCGTGAGCATCTCTTGACATTAGCGACACCGCAATTTGTCCTCGAACCACATCTTGATCGTTTGGACTGGCTTTACATAAACTAATTAGTTGAGCTGTAGGGACAAATACCATAAAACCAGTTTTATATTAATTTCGCCTCAAACAATTAAATTTTGAACTCATTAACCAATCAATAAATTATTATTATTATAAACTCACGTCCAGCGTCCCTCAGCCTCTGCACAGCTTTCCCTACAATATGAACACATCCTAAAAACCCACTGTGTTGCTCTTTATGCAACTTTTTGTGATTCCATATGGATATAGTTATCGAATCAGTTCTTGTCAAGTACCTGTAAAAGTGTAAAAAGATTAACTACTTAGTAAATTAGAACCACATTTGATGCTAAAGGAGCGGCATTTTAAAATGCTTACAAGTCGAAATATTGATTCCATGTCGGATGCAAAGTAGCTTTGCATGGCTCGGTAGAAAAAGTTTGGTTGGTTCCATCAACGCTAATTTTAGCGTATGGATCCGGAAGGCCTAAAATTTGCAGGGAAATAAAAACATGGTAAAAACAATGAACAAAGTACAACATGGTATTAATAAATTAAATGCATTAAAACTTACGAAAAAAGTCCTTTTTCACCAAGCTCTTAGCCCCAAAAACTGAAACACGGATACAAAAATATTTAGGTTTAATGGGCTTCCTATTGGTACTGCTATGCAATTTCATTGTTAGCGTTTGCAAACAACTGATTTCATTCATTTTTAGGCACGCCATCGAGGTACGGAAACTGGGAAAAAGTTCTCATGAAAATTCCACGCGTATTCTTTCACTTGTGTCTAAAGTCTAGTTTTAAGTTCAAGGTCCAACTTCACATGCAAGAGCAAATAATTCTAAACTAATTTCAAGTCCAGTTTCTTTGACTGTGAGCATTTTTTCATACAATCAAACTTCCACTATTACATCCAAGCCACCGCCTTATATCATGAATAAAGACAATAGTATAGCGTATAGCATCGCAATGGCAATTAGTGCGCACTGACTGTGACAAGTCGAAAAGACCGGATGCTCATTGACTCGTCAAATCTCGCAAGACTTGACTTTGAACACTTCTGACAAAATCTGGAAGCAGCCGCTCTCAACCCCAGACAATTTGTTTGGCTGGATCAAAGGAAAACACGGCAGTTTAAAAGACTCGTTACACGTGTACAACATTTAGCACTCCACTTTTAGAATGAAGACAGACGCAATTCCGCTTACAAAACAAAGCACTGCCAACAACTCTTCCATTCAAATTTCACGTTGAGGACCTACTAAACAACTCACATATTCATGTGAAAGAAGAACTCTTGCCTTGAAAGTCGAAAATCCAATTAGCAACAGTAATAACTGAATACCAAATCACTGTATGCATATTTCGCATGATTCAAATGCACACATTTGTCATTTCGTCGAAACAATTAAGTTTTTCGAATCTATGCTGAGCGTAGTACTATTACACCATCATCTACTCACTTTAGTTATTTCATGAGGCAGCAAAACAAGCACAATGAATAATTCCAAATACCATGCAAAACATTTGCGTACATTTGCATGCAGAATAACTGCCATCTAATTTTTCGTCTTTGTCATTCCAAATTCACTTGCATAAATAAAGTACATTCGTATGTACCCCAACATCAAAAATACTTTCTTTCAAATATCCAACTCCAAATTTATGATGAATATCTAGTAATTTTGCACTTTTATTAATTGTGTTAAATCAGACTCACAGGGCACATGGATAGTGCATCGTATGCAAAATGCTTTAAACTTTCCACAAAATAAACTATTAAAAAATTGTGTATTACCAAGCATTATGTATGTACCACTTTGCCAACCACAACACTTAACTATTATTATACTATAACTACACCTACATGTGTGTCACTATAAGTGTCAAAATGCAAATCGATAAAAAAAAGTTATCATCTATTATATATGCTATTTAATCAGCGGAACGTATGCATGTTAACCAACGAAGACTTCAAGCTCAGCACCGCGCTCACTAACCGAACCCATTCTTTCTGTCTCCTCAATATTTTTCATGAGAAATATTGAAACCTGCAAGACTCCTACAAACCATCAACTTTTTTTAAATACAGTACACAATACTTCAATTTGCTCCTGCATAGTAATTTTCATTCTCCACTTTTTAAAATCACACGTTTAGCATTCAACAACGAAAGTCAAGGTATAATATAAAGTACATTGTTCACATTTGCATCCACCTCTTCTGGTGCAGCAGCAGCAGCAGCTGCCTTGTTTAATACTGTTATACAGAAATTACATTTTTGTTGTTACAGTATTATCCTTTATGCTCGTCTTATATTATTGCATTATATGTTATTAGTCTTATCCTCTTTCCACTACTCACATCACATATCTCTCCCTTTCTTCACTGGGTAGGTATTAATATTTGCATGAATTCCTTTCATATCCTCTTCCCAAGAAATAAATATAATGCGCATATATGGGTTTTTAAAAAAGAGTCATCATAACTGAAAATTACTCAGGAAAAAACACAATTGCTCACTTATACTCACCACCACCACACACACAATAGTGCAATCATCCATCCTCTTTTTAACTCGCTTGAAAAGACTGAATAATATAACACTTTTTAGCTGAGCGTATAGGAGTGGAGTGTCAGTTAATGCCTGATTGCAAAAAAGACTAATATTTGTGAGGATGTGCTGTGATGTTAGAAGCTTTGACAAGACAGCATACACGGACTTTACACAGCTTTGAGCTTGCAAACCGGACCTAGCAATGAGCATCATAAGCCTCTTTTATTCAATTCATAAAGTATAATTAGGTGTGAAAGCATTTTGCCGACTTTGCCAACTTACTACACCCATCTGTACTATATTCATTTTCACTTGGTTGGTACAACTAGTATCTTCTTGGATGATGATGTGAGATGATATACTTAAATGCACAATTTATTGCAGTCATTCAAAATATAAAAAAATCCGATGAAGCACAGCTCTAAAAACGCCTTTGCACCACCAACACCACACGAGATTACATATTATTTATGAAGTGGGGGAGGACCTCGGCATAGCTGTACTTAATTGTTGCAGCCACACTTTTTACTACGCATTTCTTAAACACCTGTGCGAACAAAACTAGATCTTGAATTATAGAGTTCATAAGCTACAAAGACATTTTGGTTCTGTCCTGTTGCTGCGCCCTCCTTTGCTTGAGATTTAAATGCCTTTTCAACATCCCATTTAAAAGACAAGGAAGAAAAGGCATGCCCCAAAATAAACCCACACGCATGCAAAAAGAAGAAGAGCCAAAGAAATTATGAATCACGTAGTATTATATCTCCCAAAACAAATTCTTCATTCCATGCCAATGCGTAATAAACACAGCAAACGTTCTCTTTTCGCCTTTGTTTGACTTTAAGGCATGGCATGCAGGTTTAGCTCCGAGTTTTTGTGGCTCATGACAGGAAATGACATTTCTGAGTCAGCACCCGACGACACGACACACAGGTAAGTAAGTATAACACACGAAAATTATTACTCGATTCCAATTCCTGTCCAAGGCAAACCTTCCGTGGTTGTGTGTAAAATAAACTATTTTTTCAGCGGATGGATGATATGAATAATAACCCAACCAAACCAGGAAAATTGCTTGCTCTACTTGACTTTGTATGCTTGCTTCAATGTTTTTCGTTAAGTTAGTTTCCCCCGTTCTATTCGTGCCTGTTGCACAATCAACAATGGAATGGTCAATAATGACGGCGACGAGAAGTGGTGTAATGATGATGGACGATGAACCAATTGGTAAAACAAAGTGAAACGAAAGGGTTATCTTAACATGCTATGCTACTGGGTTTTGTCGACAGCTGCTTCAATTCTTTCCTTCATGCTAAATTGCATTTTGCAGCAAAAATGGAAAATATTAATGCATTTTAATACGGGTAATAAGCAGCGCAGTCAAAAAACCATGAATCCGTAGCAGAAGGGTGATTACAGACACAGAATATAGTATATACAAAACACCCATAGTTGAAGGAATACCAACATACACATACATACATAAATCGAATCGAAGGAAACAGGAAACGTCATTAACTGAACCTCAACTTTTTATTATATTGCATGTAACTTGTGCTCCTGCACTCCTCTCCATCATCATATCTCATGCAACCCAGCAATTTTTTCAAGATATGCTCGTACCAAACCAACCAAACCGGGATAACTTTTTCTGTATCAGAGTACAAAGCACACCTTGACTCACTCAGTCAGTGATACCGATGCATCATCACCATTCACCATCCGTAATAATAATTACACCTCAAAAAACAACGTAAAACATCTGCATCCTTTCGTATGAACGAACGAACGAGCAACAATGTCGTTTTCCCTGCTTCTTCTTCCTTCACCGAAACAACAGCTCCAACTCCAACTCCACAATTATGAATGATGCGTAATGCCTAACTATATTTTACAGTACATACTACTATTACCACCACAGCACACCACATCCCATAGACTCTTGACTTGTGCTCGTGGCTCTTCGCTCTCTCACACCTGGCTGGCCTACCTGTATACCTTTCCTTCTGTGGCTCGGGTTATTCGTCTCCGTCTCCTTTTTTTTCTTATTACAACTCAACCTACACCTCTATCTTGTCGTTGTCAGCAAGCAGCAAAATTGTTTCATAACTAGCCTAACAAATACAAACCACCTTGTATTTTCTCCGGCGTTATCTCCATAAAAATTCCTTAGCTCACGGTCGCCTCTCTCAAGATTATTCGCATTTTTACATGTAATCATCCAACTCCCGCTGCTAAGATAACATATTTACGTACGTTACGCCATCATGCCTTTGTAGATTAATAATCTGGTGGACTCTTTGTAGACAAAAATGTAATGTAATCAGCAGTGAACAAGAATAAACTATCATGCTTTGAATGAGGACTTTGTATCTTTGAAACCGCATCTCAAAGGTTCAAAGATACTAAGAGCCAAAACAGCGATAAGATAATACCTATGTTTTATGATATGCCTGCCTGCTTGTCATCTTGGCAAAAAGTCGTCGTTCGCAAAGTCTCAAATACTCATAATTATAATGAGATGGTCAGGCTAAGCTGAGCATGAAAGTTACTCAATCTTTTGTTTCTCATTTTATAATTATACTGTGAAATAATATTCATATAAAATGAACAGGTGTGCAGAGATACTAAGCAAACAATCTTCGTTCGTTCCTTTACACAAACAAAATCATGATACCAACCAAGGCGCTAACTTTGCGTTAACTAACTTTAAAAAGATCAACCCAATACAATCTTAACAAAAACAACGCGATAAAATGGATATGACATGATAGTGCAGGAAGAACAGAAACAGCATATGCAAACGCAATTTATTATTATAAGTTATGCAAACTACTGATATTATGGGATCATTCGTAATACTACGTTTAAATGCAATTTAGTTCTCACTGAACTGATACAGGAGGAACATGATAACCATGTAACCTATGATGCATGTATGGGTTCTTCAGATGCACACATTATAATAATAACAATTACCACATTCTAAAAATATAACTTCAAACCCATAATGTTACTAACAAGAACATTAAAACCTGATGATGATACACTGTGTGTGATAGACCGTAGTTTAAGGTATTACAAATTACAACCAACAGCTCTTGATTATATATGTGACTTTATACTCAAAGACTTTTCGTAAAGGCAGCTAGCTACCTTCATTTCCATTCCTAGCGTGAGACACCAGATATGAGAAAAGAGCATAATATTGTATGTCATTAAAACAAAAGTAAAGTAAACTGTCACTGTCATTACTTAACTACGCCCTTTCTTGTCAACCATTAGCCAGTTCAAAGAGGATCAAAGATCCTGTTAAATGAAAACGGAACCACTGTCTTCAAACGAGTGAATCATCAACAGAAAGACCAAATCAAAAGCAACATGAAGCATCAAATTCCAGTCAAACCATTATTTTGATCTTGATGACATTCTAATTTGAAACCAACAACTTTTTCCTACTAATTAACCGCAATCAATCGCTACTATACATGCAAGTAGCAACAATGAGGAAGAATTGCAACTCTCTCTACCTTAGCATGATCGCAGCAAGATTTTAATATACAAAAATTCCTTTTATATATATCCTTCTCATTTTCTAGAAGTAACAACCACGTCAAACCACAACAATGCACCAACAATATACAATAAATCTGCTAATATGCCACATCCAATCCAACATTAGAAAAAACGCTTTTACTAGCCACAGCCGTATTATGAGCTGATCACAACTTTCCCATCAAAGTTGGACACAATGTGCAACTCTTTTTTCAAATAGATACCTCCCTCTCAAGTCTCAAGCCATAAAAGTGTAGTTTGCTTACAACAATTGGATTCGCTTTTACAGAGAATATTACCCTATTAAAGTCAAACACGAGCTTCAAACATCGCAAAAAAAACATTTCTTCTATTAGTTCTAAACGAGTGGATTAACATTAAACTTTAGCCAAGTCATATTCATCAATCATCATCATCACCTTCTCACCCCCACACACTCACCAATTAATACGCTTATCTCTTAACAAAATACAGTTTATGATATGATATACTATGTTGGCATTAGTATGGCCAAACACTATTTCTGCAACTTTTTTCCTACAAATATGCCACACGAATGCACGCACAATATCTGATTATGACCATGATGCACATTTGCACAAAGCACAATTATTAACAATAATAATTAAGATGAGGAAATTTCACAAGCAAGCGTGAACTACATTATGTCCAAATGAACCATATTATGCCTAAGGAATGCCCATAATATAATGATCTAATTTGATGCTCTACTACCTTTACCCCATTAATTATGACAACATAAAATCATCAATCAGTGAGATAACATTTGGGATAAAAATGGAGAAATATTGAATTCCAAATGAAATTCTTTTCATCCTTCCAGCAAACCAAAACTGCACCAGCAGCCGCTTTCTACTTTAAGTTCATCGAACTGGCAGTTTTATGCAAATATTAAAATCATAACATGAATGATGACAGCCAGCCAAACGTACACATTTTTATGTACTTTTTTTTTGTCGCAGAAACAACGTTGGTTTGAGTACACACACGAAAGTGTTTTTGCACAGATATAGATAAAATATGCGATGAGCACTACATTCTGATGATGATGCATAGTACTACGTACATTGATGGTAATGGCGATGATGAGAATTCATGACATAAAACGTTCCCATTGTTGCATTGTCAGTCATAAATTGAAAAGGCAGTTAAAACGAGAGAGAGAGACAGAAATACGCATATGCACAAGCGGTTTAAGAGAGTCACTCATTTTCGTCCTCCTCTTCAGAAAGTCACGCTAAACTGTTAGTTCTAACAGGTCTTTTTTAATTTAGCATGTCAGCAGTCAGTATGTCTATGTGTCAACCTCGTACTCTGGCATGGCATGCCCTGGCGTTTGTTTATACTATTCATCAAATAACAACAGCATAACACATCCATCATGAAATGATAAATGATGACATACTTTACTTTTTTGAGAACGTAAATAAATGGATTGTAAATAGGAACTGGGATAAAAAAAAAGACTTACTGGTAACCCTGATTTTACACGCTTGGTTATTATTGCCACTGCTCCGCCGCCCATTTCCATTACTGTTACTGTTTGGAGGAACAGACATCATGGTCGGTTTATTGACCTTTGATCAGTGATGATGATGATGACTCCAATTTCTTGTTCTGCTTCACACTTCCGTTTCTCCAAAGTCACACTTCGCGATACAGTTATTCTCCACTTTGTTTTCGTCTCCATGAACAGAATTCAAGGGCGAATGAAAGATAATATGATAAAGTTATCATTGACGAGGTGAGATTATTATCCAACAAAGAGGCGCCGAAATATTTCCTTGTCGTGTAAATGGTTAATTAACAAACTGCTTGTTGGGTTATGAAAAGGTACTCCGGCAAGAAGTCGATAAAGATATGTTTCAGATAATTGAAATAGCACTTTCACAAGCTTCTTTCTTATATTATTCTTTAAATCTTAGTGATAATCAGGATCATAATTCCATTTGAATTCACCAAGGTCGTGAATGTACAAAACCGACACAAATTAAAACCAACAAACGTGTTTAACTGGTGAAAATTAGTTAACATTGAGCATGAACAAAAATGTAAATTACAACAGAAACTCTTTCAAACTCCTGCCTGTTGCAACACAATAACTCAATTCACGTACACCTTTTCGATTTCTAAATACAATTTTCATGTATATATTTAGTTTATTTCATATCGGGAGTTTGCCAGAAGTTCACATTTTTGGTTGACCTCCTCCAACTATAGCTTTCTTTGAGCGGACAATGAACCTGCAAAATTCCGTCAATTAAAATGAAATTTAGATTTTTGTCTTTTTTTCATTTTTAAACGCGAATAAAAACAGTATATTAAGGTTTTAACTCCTTCTTTCATCCTTTCTCACCTGCCTTATCAATCCGTTGAACGTCCTCTATCTCTTCAACTGCACTGCATAATGTTAGAGCTGCGGTGAGTTATGATTTGACTCCAGATTTCCAATCCAACCCCAAATTAAATCCAAAATGTTTAACCAGCCTGAACCTCAAACTTCATGATGATAAACATTGGTTTGCTCCAACAAAACCAGCTTCCAATATTTGTGTGCCCCCAAATTCAAACTTCACACACATCTATGTTATGGTCACGGTGATGGTATGAAAACCAAAAAATCAACAAAACCACCACCAACACCAACCACCCTTCAAATATTGAACTACATTTTTGTTAACTTTAACCACATTTTGCACAGTTATCCTCGTCGCTCAATACTACTATTTCCTGACGGCAGGTGTAATCAACCTCATCATCCAGATCCACATGAATTAATTAATCAATCAATCAATCAAATTTAATCCAATATTGCCGAGATTCTTTCCAATTCCAAACGGAGCGACTCCTTCTGAAGCCCTTTGATCACCTCCAAACCACATTGAACATGGGAAAAGTCACGTTTCCCATCACATTATTATGTAGCTCCCAAATTAAAATGCATTTAGTTGTTTACTAAAATGCAAACCCAAAAAATCCTTATGCACATTACTTTTAAAGGTATGTAAATGGTGTGGTTTGGTTTTGGATACTGGTTGTATGGCTGGTGCCTGTCTGCTTCTCCAATTGATACCTAAATGCACATATCGTATGGAATGAAACCTTTTGCTTCACTAAAATATAGACATCCTTCAGCAACACAAGTGCACACAAAAATTATGTATATCCTGATGAAATAGAAGAGCAACCCCAAAACCAATCTACATAAGAAGATTGCTCTGACTATTGATATATATCTGTATATTTTTTGGGGGATTTGTATGAAATGAAATAATAACAATAATTGGTTTATAAGGCAAGTCGTTTTTCCTTAAAAATATATTGGTGTTGTACAATTCACTTGTTTGAAGGGATTGATACGCACACACGAAGGATGAAGCATAATACTACACAAATTTTGTGCATATGAAATATACAGAAAGGCAAGTTTCTCTTATTGGGCAAGTATATGGAGTTTCTCAACCATCCATAATATCACATTCACATCATTTACCTATCCTTACGATGTTTCCATCCATATGCATGCATGGGAAGAGTTTGAATGTATTTGGTATATACAATATAAGCATAAGCCAAGCCACAGTATTAGCATGGGTTTGGTTTCGTTGATAATGTGCCTAACTGCCATTATTATAAAGAGTATGTACATGTAGGATATCTTTATCCTATCTACTCCGACGGTCTTGAATGTATGTCTTGCTTTGTGTGTATCTAATTCCACTTTACTTCCCAAATCGCTTTTTTTTGTGAGTGAAGGAAGGGTCGCCATAAAAAAAATGCCATGCAGGCAGGCAGGAGGACAGAGACGATGAACGAAGGAGATGTCTCGATCGACCCGTATTCAAAATCCAAAAAATATAAAACATCTACTATCTCTTTATACGCTTTATTATCATATCTCCTCCATGTCCATTTTCGTTTTTTAGAATGGTTTAGTTGTTAGTAAGTTTATAATATGCAGCATGGTTATTCCTCCAAACCCTGACTGTGTAACTCTTTTTAGATGAGCGGATAAGTCCAAGTCGTCGTCCGTCAAAGGAGGAATTATATTATTATATTTTTTGTCAGCCTGTCGTCTCCTACTTTTTCCTCAAATTATCATTAGGTATGGCATGACACGGCATGATGTTAATATTACTATATATTTTTCTCCCTCTCTCCTCCGTTGGTACAAGTATAATACAACATTGACAAAAGCATATATAACGTGTACGTGCATCATGTTTGTTGATGATAAAGCGTGTATATAAAAATGATCTTTCATCCTCATGTCTTGTGTTTATTTGCTTGGAGCAAATAAAATATAACATACTTTTTTTTCAAGTAAGTAAGCACGCACACAGCGGCTTCTGCCTTTATGTTGTTTCGTCTATCTATACTCACACACTCAACATAAACACGTAGGTATACACATATTTTTTAATGCTACTTCCTTCGTTTCTTGCCGAGTGCCTACTAATCGTCTAGCACAACGGTGGATGATGATGCTCGATGTAATAGACCAAAATTATGTATATTTGTAGAGTGAGTGATGCTGCTCTGCTGTACTGAGTTGTTTTCTGTGCGTGAAGGCAAAAAAGGTATATTATCATCATTTGAAAACAGTCTTTCTGATATTTATTTGCCTGGCTGCTAATGATGATGTATATCAACCAAAGCAGCATGTACTCACTATGCACATAATACAGACAGCTAACTAAATGAGCTGTGGAGTGGATGTGATGTGCTCCTTTCCTAGATTGTACAAAAAGGAGCTAAAACCTTAGCTGTTGTTAAATGTGCATGTACGATCGTGAGTTTTTCAATGTCCATCCACTTTGCTACGACGCAGGATAATCTATCTTGTGAGCGATGAGCATTCTACAAGAGTGTAAAGGAAACATATTGTCTTAGCTCGGTATGGCCAATGCAGATGGTGACAGTATGCAATGTGGCCATGTGTGAGGTATTTCTTGTCAGACTTTGCTTGTGTCAGCTATAAACAGCAAGTAAATAGCCAAAAAAAACATTCGTCTCGGATGAGTGCGAGAAGTGAGCTCCGATCCCAATCCTAATAATTGCATTTCACTTATATGCATGTGCATTTTTCCTAAAAGAAAGATTCAGATGAAAGGTGGGGCATTGTGAGCAGACCATTTTCACGACCCATCTTCTGATAAAAAATGCAATGACATTTCAGTTAATGAGCTCCGGGCCAGTCATACTATTATTTTGGGGACCTCTCAAGGAAATCATGACAATCCATTACTATTTGTATTGTGTAGTATGTAATTACAAGCAAATGTCATTAAAGTGCTATCCCAACATTCCACTCTGTACTCTCGACCGCCTTCCCCTTCATTGCCTTTAAACAAAATGGAATGTGATGTTGCTCCTGATGTGATGATGATGAGGGTGATATCCCTTGTGAAACAAGAAATAGCTTTCATTCACATTGGGGAATCTGCTTACAGCTCGAGAATGTTAGAGAAAGTCAGCTAATCTCCGTAGCCAATGCATGCAACTCACGAAAAAGCAAGGGAACAAACTAAAAGCAGACGGCAGAAAAGTTACTTTACTTGACTAGCTTTCTCCTCTCTCAGAGGGCTTTTCCCTGTTGTGTTTTTACTCTGCTTAGAGTCTCAGCCTTATATATACTGACTCGCTACCCCTTTCCTCATCTCAGTATCTCATCAACTTTCACCGTGAACACACACTTTTTTTTAAAAAAGATATCCTCATGACCGAGCATTATATTCAGAATTGGTTATCTAGAGCGTACTCCATCTTGTCAAAAAATTGCATTGCACAAATTTTCTGAAATAGCGCAAATCATCATAATATAAATCGTCAGCTTAGACAGCACTTCAAACGAGAATTTATTACCCTGCCCCAACAACTTTGGGAAGAGTGTGTTGCTCTTTCCAGCTATAAATAAATAGTTTTACACAACAATAGTGAATAATTTAAGAGGGGCTCACTATATAAAAAGTATCATCAAGGGACACAAAAAAAGACTCAGCTTTAGACACCCTTTTTTACTGCAACTGTCTCATTTCTTTTCATCTCTCATCGCATTATAGGGTGTTGCGCTTTAGATGACATGACATGTCACCATCATCATCATCATCCTTCTCGACGTGATTTTTGTTGTGCTCCACTGTGGAAAAAACAGAATAATAATACAGGATCCCTAAAATATAAGCAGCTGCAACCCCATTTACTCTAAAGTGTTTGTATATATATATATCCGGACTCCAGCGTGAAAACAGAGAAACTAGAAGCCTTGTCTTTTCTACGACGTGACTCTGATTGATTTCGATTTCTCTTTCTGTAGCAGAACAGCTATCAACTATCTCCTCTCCAGCTTCTGCAAAGAGCCAACTGTGCATTTGTATGTTTTTGGTTCACTGCTGCTGATTGATTTCCGCTTTCCTCACACAACCCAGCTGAAAACTGCGTGGAAGTGGATGAGCGAGTGAGAAAGGGAATTTAGCTTTCTCTTTCTCCTCTCATGTTTCCATCCGGCACCAGACCTACAGCTACAGTAACTGAACCACAAATAACATTGGAATGAGAGCGGCATCATCACTAGTGAGTGAACTTATCTTATCCGGATAAAAACACTTTTTCATTTAACTCATAATACTTACCATTTCCATCCACATTCAAGCTTGAAACGACATATTTATAGTAGTAGGGGAAAATATACAACTGAATTCATTTTCAGTACATGCCACATTGCCACTTTTCTCAGATTTCACTTGTTTCTCTTTGCAATTGTTCAACCAACCGCAAGAACCGTGTGGTGTCTTAGCTGAGTTGGGTTTATGCACAGCTCCAATTCAGCTCCAATGTACATGATGAAGGAAACTGATTTAGATTGAGAGTAGAATCCGGAAAAAAAGACTCAAACCAATGACTTGAAAAAACAGACTTGGCACACTAGTATTTGTGTACAACCTGAATTTTCTATACTGTGTATTGTTTACATATTTGTTATTTGTGCGTGAAAAAGAGAGGACAATCAACTGGGATTGCTGAAAGGACTTCCTTCCCGGAAATTACGAAGGGTGAACTATAAACAAGACCATTCGTTTTGTTCTAACAACCACGTCCATCCTCATCATCAATCGTCATACAGTAACGGTAAGGATTTTCTCTGAAAAATAAATGTCATATAAAACCTGCACTTCAAAGCATTTTCCCTACTTTTCATGGATTTGCATACAAAAGCATCATCCTCATATTGATTTTTTTACAAGTGAAATTTTGAAGGCCGCTCACTGTCACTGGCATGAAGCGAAAGGTTTATTATTTCTCGAATTTCTGAGTTTGGTAAAACCTACTCAAGTTTCATGACAAAAGTTTCAAGAAAAAGTTGCTTATGCCAAAAGGAAATACAAAAAAGGTTGTTTGCTGTCTTAATTACAAATTAGTAGAGCGCAACCGTACCACGTAAGAAAGGATCCGAGAGATGAGAATAACGAAAGTAACAACAAGGTTTTCCGTGGAAATTATTATATAATCCCCGTGCTCGCTTTTCTAGAGAAAACATAAATACCTCGGAGTTGGTTTCGGGGAAAAAACTACGTACCTTCCATGTAATACTTTCACTAACCATTAGAAAAAAGAAAGTTTGCGTCCTGCGAGGAGAACAACACAGAATGAAATAAAGTTTAATTTCATTTTTTTCTCTTACACACTCTTCCTCTGAGATTATTTCTCACATGACTCAAATGAAAAAGTACAGCTCTGTTGGTTTGGGTTGGGTATTAAGGTGTTCCAACAATTTTTTAATTGTGACTCTCCCAACATCACTTTGTTTGGTGAATCATCGTCTGTGTATAAAACACACTCATTCAACCGAGCCATGTTTGTAGTTTGTTCCCAATCCGTCAATAATTCCCCATTTCGGTTCCAAATATCTCGCTCAAAAAAACACATTGCGTACTGGGAAAGAAAAGAAAGCACTAGGTATATATAAGTAAATTGCATGTTTACACACGGTAACTGACTGCTTTCACAAAAAAATACAGTCATTTCCAACATCAAACGGAAAAGCAATGAGGTAGAACATTTTTTGCGTGCAAACAAAGAAACTTTTTTGTTTATATATGTCTACCAAACCACTTTCTCCAGGTTGGGAAAGGAAATGCGGAGTTCTCAATCATCAATTATTGGATTCTCATTTGCGCTCAATTTAATTCCGTCCCACGTAGTTTTGTATATTGTTCAGAATATTTGCTCGTTTTCTCAAGAGAACTGTGCGCTATGTAGGAAAGCTGTTTTTTAATTAAAATAATGACATTATTCTATATTTATACTACGTTAAACAGGCAGCGTAACAAAAATTGGTATGTTTGTTGCAGCTTCGTCGTAAGTTTTGCTTTTACCTCAAGAAGCGAGCTGACTGTCGGTTGGAATTTCCCCATGTAAATAATAATAATAATAATGATATTACTTGCCACCCACATTTCTAAACACATCCACTCTTACTAATTGCTTTGGATATGTATCTGTGTCGGAGCGTACAGGGAATTCCATTGGGGATTCCTGACTGGGAAAAGCCAAATACTTAAAGAAATTCCACGTCACCCTTTTCTAATTTAACTGTATTTCTTACTTTCAAGCTTGCCATCTACATATAATATTATGTAAGAAATTTAGACGATGGCAGTTACAGTAATCATTTTCATCACTCGTGGGTTCTAAAATTAGTTTAACAAATCACTCACCGACGAACATGATGGAATTATTTATAAGTCAATTCAGAAATCACAGTTTTTAAGTTGTTATTCTTCGACAACTATTGTTGGGGCTTCTTTTGATGGGTTTTAGTAAATTAATAAAGCACTAAGTATTATGAACCTTAACAAAAATGCAGACAACACAGAATTACTGAAAATTTTCTGATCGACACAATAGAGGTTTCGATTTCAAAGCGGTTTAAGTCATGATCCAATTAATTCAAGACAAAACAGCAAATTGCTACAAGAAACCGGTTGTTCAGAAACGAACGATACTAATTAGAAATCTGACGAACCATTAAATTTTATATTTATTTTGATATCAATGATACGAGAATTAACTTGCGTTAAATTTTAAAATTCCCATTTCTTTCTTCGAATTTCAAGAGGACATTTACAAGATTGCTAAATTGGTTTATCAAAAATGTGTAATAATGTTAAGTGAAAGCTGTACATACAGGCGTGACAAATGCAGCCAATTTTTTTAGTTACTTGAAAATACTAATTTATTGTTCCCCTGCTGCTGTACATATACTTGTATCACAACAGGTAAAAGCAAATAAACCCTTTGGAAAGCTGAAAGCCTGGATATTGTATACGAGCCCTTAATAATCTCACTCAAACTCAGCGTACCATTATAGAAAATGAAGAGGATAAAAGTGAAAGTGCCTTAATCTGAAGAAATCTAGATGAAGAAGAGAGAATGAAAGTGGATGGAAAATGAGACTAAATTGGGCTGTCATTTGCAAACATTCAATTGAATTTTAGCTCGCTCTAATATGCATATATGTGTTTCATGAAATTAGTTTCACAAATTTAACTTTCATCTAGTCAATATACATGTCCCTCAGGAGTGTTTTACTCTTATTTGACCAAAACGCTACTTATTAAGACCAAATCGAGATTGTGAATTAGTTCAGAGTGGCTGTACTAGCAAGAGATTATACTGCAATCAGTTTTTTTCTCGGAAGCGAACCAATTTCAGTTTGAATTGAAGTTTGCTACGCTAACAGGCATAACTCTAATGACTTTTGCAGACTGAAATATACTCATTCGCTACTCTGTACAAATTTTGGGAATATCATGTTTTGTATGACCTTTTGTAATTTTGATGTGAATATCATATTACCCCCGAAACGATATAATATCCAACTGGTTGATGGACATTCACAAGTATTTTGACATCCTACAGCCTTCAAACCTGAATCACTTAATCACTTCTTCGATCAGAATCAGTGTTTCAGAGAGAGAAAGTAACAACTTCAGTTTCCGGTTTTCATTGCAGACTACTGGTCACAGACAGACAAAAGGACTGGAAGCCCCTCTTTCAGTGATCATTGTATTGTATAATATACATGATGTATGTCATGTCATTCTACATTCCATGCCCATGTCTCCAAAAAGTCTGTCCAGATTCGAGACAAATTTATTTTCCCTTCCCATCCATTTGTCACTTGATGTCTGGGGCTAGGTGGCTCACTAAAAGCAACAATTTTTCACTGTACATCTTTATCGTTATCAATAAACAGACTCTTTAGCACTTTTCTCCTTACCTTCTCAAGTTGGACAGCGATCATTACCGTCAGGATTCTTTCGAGGAAATAACACCATGTCTGAAATCGCATCACACAAACATTCCCCACTTCATGTTGACAAAGAGTAGGCAATAAACTATTTTTACATTCCGTTGTCTATCATAGAATAGTAAGCCTTATATATATGATGTATCTCTACAAATACGAGTTTCATCACGCAAAAAATATGATGGTATTGACACACACACTAGACACTTCCACGTTGCATCATACATCATCAGATCGAGCACTATTTTTTCTGTTAGAAGGATAACAATAACAATGAAACGAGCTATTGGAAAAGGGGGGATAATAAAGTTCATAGTGTAAGTTTTTATGCAATGGTTTGAACGGAATTGCACAAGATTTTTTCCTTCTTCACTCACATTTTTCCTCTCCTTTACTGGCATTTCCGTGTGTGGTTTATTATCTGCAGAATTCAACTCTTTTTTATAATGGACTCTCACTTCGTTCCCACAAGGAGAAAGCTGGGAATAACGAGAATGACAAAGGAGGAGAGAAAGTGAAAGTAGTAAAGGCGACGGAGAGAAAAGTAACTTTCTTTTTTATTCGTCGACCAAAAAATTCAATGTATTTCTGATGATGAAAGCTTTTTTCTCTTTTGATATTTCATCGCAATAAGCCCTCCACATCTTACACATGCATTTACTTACCCCAAACCGATATGATATGAGTTGAGCGAAATAGGTTTTACTACAGGAAATACAGACATATTGTGCGAACCCAGTTTTTATCATCGCAGCACAACTGCCAAACCAATCTCCATTCTCAGACAGACAAATCTATAGGCTGGTGTAGTTCGACATAATGTGATTTGACTTTGGAGCCTTGTATGTACACCATTCATATATGTACGTCGACTTTTAGTACGTCAAACAAGAATTGAGAAAATGTGACGAAGAAAAAGTGAAAGGGTATGGCATGAATGTATTCATCCCTTTGATAAGCCGATACAGTGCATATTCGTGTAAGTAGGTACATAATATGTGTCATGCGGTATAGCTGCTTGAGTTTCTTGGGTGCTATAATATGCAACAACAAAAAAGGGATTCCGGAGTAATTTTTCTCCCACAAATTTCCTTCTCTTCCTTCCTTGATGCAATGTGCAACTCAATTTGAGGGAAAAATTCTATACAAACTGGAGAAAAGAGAAGAACAAGCTATTTTTAGAACAATGTGTGCTTTTAGGCTTTCAGCTCTACGTACGATCAAAAGTTAAGTACCTTTTTCGTGGCTGTGTGTGTATTGATTACGCTCTGATTCAGATGATATGCTTGCTAGTAATACAACTTTCTTGAGGATAGGTATTTTATATTTATCTTTGGTTTAGGGGAAGTAATTTGAGTTGCTTTTTTACAACCATGTTCCAAATGGTTGTAGTATGTAGTATATGCAAATGTATTCATATAAAATACTATATGTATGGTATGGCGGCTCTGTAACCAACCAAGAAATCATTAATGCACTCACTCAACCATCCATCATAGGCTCGTTTTCTACTTTGCTGTAATAACAGGCTTGCTTTACTTCATTATAAATGCGTAGCTGGGTTCTCTTTCATCATCGAAAACTATCAGCGTTCATATTAAATATGCGTAAAAAGTTCTCGGTTTCTTTACTTTCACTTGTTTAATACTTTCTTTTAACTTATTTTCGTTGAGATCGTTTTCTTAACCAATTCATATTGCGTCGTTTAGTTTCAAGGGCACTTTTCTCATATTTCATTTAGCAAGGAGAGCCATTATGTTGTAAAACGAGGTTTTTAATTTAATTCTAACACGTGGGTAGTATATAAGAACGTGTGAGTTTTGTGATGAAGAAAATATTTTGCATTCTCAGGCTTTATTTGTATCATAAGTTTTCTTTGGTTTTATTAAGTTTTTGCTCTTTTTTACTAAAAGAAGCTACAACGTGGTTCGACACGAGTTGGACCCGTTTTTGATAATATATGGATTACTGATAAAGTAAGATTAATCTGAATGTGTATTTATCTACTTTTACTTTAGACATTTCAAAAAGTTCTTCAATCCAACCCTCATTTTTCATATCAGCTTAATTTTATACAAGTTCCCAATTTTCTCCAATATTTACCTTGAGTTTTGAGTTAAAAACGTCCTTCGATTTTTCAAAAATGTGAAATTTAAAGTCAGCAAAGTAGATATAAATTGAGTTCTTTTTTTGATTCTCAGTCAATGGTATTTTTCGGAAAAGTCATGAAGTTCTAAGAAAAGTTTTATTCTGCATTTTGAAAGGTGTAAGATTTGTCACAGTTTACAAAAAACGATCTTTCAGGCTGAAAGAGATTTAGCTTGTCTGCTGCCTTTTCCCTTTTCAGAAGGTCGAAAAGAAGTAAAGAAGTGAGTGCCATAAATACTTCTTAAATGCGGAACTCGGGGAAATGCATTAAGAGAGCATAGAGCTTTGAAATATAATCCAAATAGACATGTGAAAAACAGAGATTAAAGTTATATTGCATGAGATAGCATATCGTAGAGAAGCCGTTGCATTTTAACCTAATTAAATTCTTTTCTGCAAAAAATATCTAGTGCTCTTGCTACTCCAAAGGAATTTATAAATTAAATTAGGCTGGACTGTGACTGTATGCAAGTCTCTGCTATTGAAATTTCTGGGCACTACTATGTGAAAACAAAAATAAAACACCTACCTACGTCATACGTGCTTCCACGAATATTTTCAAAACACAACAGTAAAAAATCGAAGTCAATTACTTAGCTATTTGGACACAAGCCCAACAAGTTGTTTTTCTGTAATCTACACCTAATAAAAAAGAGCTGAAAAAGCATATATTGTGGAACATGGGGCTGAATCTCAAATAAAAAGGGTGAGATATGGATATAGCAATGACCAACAAGTGGTTTCCCCACTATATTTTCATCCAGCCAAAAAAGGCTTTCTCGATTTCTCCCTGTTTTTCCCTCATGTTCAGAGGAAGCAAAGTAGCAATAAAATAATCACTTTTTTCTTTTCTACGCTTTCATCTACACGGCCTAGTTCAGCTCAATGAAATGTATAGTAAAAGGTAGTAAGCGAGGAAGTACAGTTGTTTCACTTAAGGTAACGACATAAATGCCATCAATTATTCAGCTCTTTTTCCTCTTGTTTTTTCATCATACCTTTCCCTCGTTTCCCAAACATTGGCTCTACTTAACGGCTGTTTATGTTTGAATTGTTGGACTCTGGACTTTGGATAATGCTGCTGACTTGGGCACATTTCCATTTTTTCTTAGCCCAACGAACCTTAAACACAATTACTATTCCACTCGGACTGTTTTTCGATATTGAGGAAACGTCAATAAAAATTCCCTAGAGGAATAATGGTGGTGGAAAAGCAGAAACCATTTATTTTGAGCCAGGAATAGCCCATTTCGTGCACCATAAACTTTTGTTTCTCTTGGCTGGAAAAGGAGCAGTGAATTGAGTATAGTCAGCAAAGTGATAATATGATACACATTTTCAAGGTTTTTCATTTCAAATCCTAGATATAATGTGTTGGGTTTTGTTAGTAAGAGCCTTCTGCCATTTTCTAAAACTCACACAAAGAAAGCCGTTTCCTTTCTTTCTCATACATATTCTTTCTCCACAAGAATGTTTGACAGGTGTGCTTGTGTGCAAGTAGGCACATAAGTGTTCATTTTCTTGCAAAACAATGGCCTTCTCTCCTATTTCCATTATAAGAGTGTATATATATATAGATCCACACAAACATGTCTTCTTTGGTGTTTTCATTCCTCTTAGAAATGAAATTCAAAAGAAATAAAAATCGATCGATAGTTAGAAAAGTACGTAGCGTTGCACACCACCAGTTGGGTACATATGGATTGGATTCTAGGCGGCAGATGTTATTATTTGATTCTGCTGGTGATGGAAAATGAGATTTCATGGAAGTTTTCCAACGTGCAGTGCCCTTTTTAAATAGAAATATGCATTATATGTGCAAACAAAATAAGCTCCACATATAGAAACTCTGTCAGTTCAAGAAAATACATACTATTCCTGAGCAAATTCCTAGGTTGTGAAAGCCGGGCCGTTGTTTAATTACAATTACAACTTTTCTTAAAAGCTTCTATGTGGAAAAAATTGTCAGCCTTTTCATCATATTGTTTTTTCAATGTGGTTGTGGTTTTTCTCTGACAACATTTTTCTTCGCTTTTACTCTCCTACATCTAGCTGAAAACAGTCGTCATGAGATGATTTGTCGTATTATCACTATCAACACATTTCTCATTAGTTCAGTCAGCAAAGGCGTTACAACAAGAAAATAAGGACTGTGTACATGCATGTACACCTTTCATCTAATCACGTGCTTATGTAATTGTGATTGTAATCGAGCCAACCCCCACACTTTAGCATGACATTGAAACTTTGCCTACGTGTAATTACTTATTACTGCTGGCATGCAAAACAAAATTTTGTTTGCAGCATTAAAAATGTAGCATGGATATACATTGATGTAATGTGAGCCACATCATATTTATCGTATTACATAATAATGTTGGTTGTTCCATAAATATGCAACGACAAACATCAATGCATAAAAAAGTTGAAGTTAGAAAAGAGAAAATTGATTTTTTCAAAGACAAACAAACAATGTTTTCCGTGTGTGTGTATCTTGCAAATTACAACAAACATTTTTGTTACTCACAAGCATACCTCACTATATTGTCATAACTCAAGGCTACTAGTTCTCATCCTGGGTCCGTTCCCATTTTTCCAAAGAGAGTAAAGAGAGAAAGAATGGATAGCGACAAATTCACATTGAATACATTCAAAACCTAATTTTACATAGTGCCTACATAAACACATAGTATGAAAGTTCGTGAATGCCATGGCCGTAGGGGAGTGAAAACAAAATATATACACACTTTTAGCTCAAGCAATAAATAAACGCTCAAGTGTTTTCCTGAATTGATTAGACAAACAAAAGTTAAAGAGCAAACAAATCAAATATTCTCACAAAAAACCTTTTTTGTTTCTTTTTTCATTGATTGCTGGACACTCTGCTTAATATACTTTGATTTGGAATTGGAAAGGAAGGGTTACATGATTAAAGTCAGAAAACTGGAAGGCACATAAAGTAATTAAATGAAATCACACATACACAAAAGGCCGAGGCAAAACCACGAAACTTCTAAATCTTTTTGTTTACAAGGTTGTCCCACTCAAAATGCATGTATTATGATTTCCATGAAATTTCCCTAAATATTAACGTAGGTTGGGGTTGACATTTGAAAACAATATAAATGACTTTATTCCCTGTATTTGTTTGAGTCAAATTTTCAAACAGGCAACAGAGGGAAAACGATAAAGTTTGTAAATTGCAATTTATTTTGCATATCATAAAGAAAAGATAAGAAGGAATATGAGTGGGAAATGAGATGAGAATACTTTTCTTACCATTCTTTAAAAATATTTTTCCACTACTTATATTCCCTCCAATATTATTTTTATAAGTATAACCTTAGGGGAAAATCTCTTGTTTTTCTCATCTATTTTATTATTGCTTTTCTCTGCAATCTAAATCTATCTTGATAGTAGAAAACTAAAAGAAAAGAAATAATATTTCAGAAAGATAACATTCTGCTTACTAGAATCATTCGCATATATGTACGTGTTGTTTGGGTAGATGTGTAGAAAACCATCTTCTCAATGAAAGGCGAACAGTAAAAGTAATAGAAAGTTCCAAGAAAGTTCCATGCCATTTTATCCATAACCATAATGTAGGAGGTAGGCTATGTACGTTACAACAAAGAGTATAGAAGAAAAGGGATAGAACCGTTTTTCCTGTCTGTTGCTGTTGCAATTTGTTCCTCCAGTATATTCAACAGCTTCACCCAAAAAAAAGTTTGAAATAAAAAGGCTTTCTTTCCCCAATGCCAAGTTGGTAATACAACTTTATGTAGTGAACTTCATCCAAATTTCACTTGTTCACTTTTCTTGTGAGAAAAGCTTGCAGTTTTTCAGAAAATTTGCAAGAATTCTTGTAGCAGATGGTAATAGTATGGGAGCTTAGGTGAACATCCATAAAACCCAAATAATGCATAAATGTACATGGAAAAAGGAAAGGAAAACTGTTATTGAAAATTGTGTTATAATAGAGTTGTTCTAGCATGTAGTATATAAGAATTGATGAGAATATGTAGTATAGCCAAGATCAGGTCGGTGTGCTATATATTACAATTGCATTCTGACGCAGGAGTTTCCTGAATGATGGTGAAAGTTTAGGATCTGCAGCAGTAGCAGCAGGAGTAGTAAGTACAGGTAGGTTCTTGAGGTAGTTTTTTAGACAAGTAAAAATTCGTTTCACAGTTGAAGGAAAATGAAGTTGGAGTTTGGTCATGCACGTCGTGTGTATGTGTAGGAAGAGAAATGGAAAGTGAAATTTTTATTGACTTACCTTTCCCTTTTCTCCCCTCCTAACATAATAGTTTATGTAGTAATAGTACATAGCCTGGAAATGTAATAGTAATTCAAGGGAGCAAGAAAAGATGGGTCGAGGATGAAGATGAATGCATGTTTCAGTGGGAAAGATTGTCGTACATTTTTTACCTTATGGAAAGCACCTGAAGCTGATTTTGATTGTGAGTGAGTTTACCAGCAAGATATACAGTAGGCACCACAATACTAGTGAGTTTTTTTTGCATGGGAAATTGACCCAAATGTGACTGACGGTGCTGTCACCATTCACAAGTACAAACTACAGAAACAAGTAGATTTTGTGCCACCCACGCAGGAGCATACAAATTTGCATGCAATTTTAATAGAATATTGAGCATAAAAGGGCTTTGTCGACTTTGTGAAAAACATAATATCAAAGTTTAGACCAGTCACACGTGTCCAACTGATTTGATGAAAGTAAGTTGGTGCCTGACACTCTTTTGCACGTTGTGTTATTTGTAGTTTTCACTTGTTTCCTTTGTGATTTGAAATACTAGGAAAAATCTGCCTTTTTGATTATACACAAAACTAGCTAAATATTTGATGATTCCCGGAATACTTTGGTGATACATGCTAGCCATAGTTTTGAAGAAAGAGGGTTATGCTATGATGATTTAAAAACATATACTTCGATTGTCATTTGTTCTTTCTGATGATGGTGTGTATTATAAGCCTCATGTCATAGCTAGCAGCCAGCAGTTCGGTTATGCTACTGAGTCAGCATCCAGCTGCTGCAGCTCCCTGCTGAGTTCTTCGTCACAGTTTACTACGCACACAAAATCGGAGCGCAGTGCCGTAATCAACATCAAAATGAAAAACGGAGTGTACGTAACTACAAGTGAGAGCAAACCCAGTTTGTCACAGTCGACTCGTCTTCGTCTCCAATATGTACATAGGAAGCCCATTTAAAACACTGTCGTTTGCATGGGTGGATGATTAAATCTTTGTATATATATATACATTCGTGCCCCTCTTATCACGTTTCTGCCTTTGTCCATTTTCTACCTGAATCCGAAAGCGTCATCCTATAACTAGTTGCTGCTCCTTCTACTGCCACACTAAAACTCATGCTCTAGCTACCAAAGTCAAATAAGTTGGAACAAATGGGGATCCCATTACATCTCTGCTCATTTCACTTTCCCTTTCTCTCCAATGATCTAAAAACATGTGTAATGTAATATCTCAGCAGGAACAGGAAGGAAGCTATTCGGACTAGACTTTGTAGTTCTGGTGGCAACGCCCACACTTTCATCTTCAACCGAGAAATATACATCTTGGTTGTTCCTAATGGGCGATTGAGGGATTCGAATTTGTCCACCGGAGCAATAAAACCCAGCTAATGGGTCGTTGGGGCTGGGAAAGTTCACCAGAAATGATTATGATTATTGGAATTGGAAGTCTATAAATGATGGCTAGCTGGGACGTGTCTGTATCATTCACAGTGTGTAAACATGTCGTTGATGCACCCGGAAGAGTCATTTACGCATTGACAAGGCAAATACGCATTTAAGTCAGGTGACAGTCGTAATCACGTAATATTATGACGGTGGTTGGTAGAAGCATGATATAAGCCACTTCCCGTATTATGATGTGACCGAATTACACAACTAATGGGCCCATTCATAATATCATTTGTTTGCATCCCTCTTGTTTACCCTCATGGTTGTCCATGCACGTCGTTGAAGGGAGTACCAGCATAGCCACATCGTGTGGATTTCATCCGGGCAAAGTTAATGATGCAGATTAAACTAGGTCCTTAGAGTACAAAATCCTTTTCCGCTCCATTTACCATGATATCATGCTTGTTACTACAAGGAGCACAGGCTAGTTTGGTTAAAGTAAGCTGTGTCAATCGTACATACGTATTTAATGGTCTAACACAATCCTTTGTTGGCTTGTTTGGTGTTGGTTACTGCAAACTGTTTTGTTTGCGCTCAGTTTAAAACCAGTGGGATGAAAATGATTTGACATGAGCTTTCGAATGTTAGCAGTTTGTGCATTATTTCGTTTCAAATCAAAACAAGTTTTTTTCCTATTTCAGCTGTGTTGTTTGGACAAAGAATAAAAACTCAATTTATGCACTTATATGTCACTTTTTAAAACTTATTTGGCTTCACACAAGAGAAGTTTGTCATGTTAGTTTCTTCAGAGTGCGAGAAAAAGAAAGGGGGCATATATTAACATAAATAAGTAGAAAATATAGGAATGTACCTAGTTTTAACACATACTTGTCACTTTTAAGGTTTTGGAATTTTCTTTGCTTTCACTTCTACAGGAAGCCTTTGAACTTTCTCCTTTTGTTCCAGAACCAAAAGTAATTTCCTCCTTGTTATGTTTGTTTCCCTGAAGGGCTTACCGAGAATGTTTTTGGGGGTTTTTGTAAACTTTGTCACCATTTTGTTAAACCAAATTTCTGGTATACCAGCACTACAATAATATGTACGTAGAAGTACGTTTTTAACTTTATGCAAAGTTTCTTTATGTGCGCAATAATACTCAACAAATATTGGCTAGACTATGCTAAGATGATCGTAATCAAAGTGACAGTCGCTATGTGCTTCCGTGAAAAATTGTCTGAAATTAGCATACAAAAGAAGTACTAGAAGAAATAGCATCCTAGCCATGACATATTGATGTGATGGCGTAGTTCTTTTGTCAAGGACCCTGAAACTTAAAACGCAAATGTTTGAAAAATAAAACACATTATTGTATTATATAGCCCCTTCATTCACGTTGAGCGTTTTATAAAAATAAATAGTACGCACTACGCACTAAGGCCTCTCTCTACCTACATTATTTATTATATGAAACACATTGTTTATCCATGACACGTAGGTTATAATATATTATACTCGTCTGAAAGCACCCACGCTATTTCCATAATGCTGACGGACATGACGGATTACAAGAAGCCTGTATATACATCAGTGTAGTCATGTCTGACTGTGAAGTGGAGATCCGGAGCGTTTAAGCACAACGAGTAAAGTATTCCCAGGAAAAGAGGCTTAGGAAAAATTGCATCCAACATAAAAGAACCTGCAATCCCGACAGATCAGAATCTGCCTTCTTGTAGTTTTAAAGAATTTAGCGGAGGAGCAAAATAAGTTTATACAAGTCAAGGTGAAAGTCGAGGATGCCGATTAAGAGGATTTCCTGGATGCGTCTTTTCAATTTCTGTTAAGTTTTGTGAAGGATTACTGCTTACCAAGCAAATAATACTAGTCGTTTTGTATTCTATTCATATAGCTTTTATTTGCGATATTAGAAAGCGTCCAACTATTTGTAACTAAATCCCAACCATTTGAGTAGTAGAAGAAATCATGTATTTTTAATACGGTTTTTTTTTCTTGCAATCTGCAATGCATCCTATGCACCCCCACACTGCATAAAATATGCATTACAACAAATCACCGTTTGTAGTGAGTCTATGGTCAACTATGGTGGTACAGTGTCAGCTAATGAAAAAAGTTTTCATCGTTGTAGGAAAACTAGAAAAAAAGACAATAAGCACTCCTAAGCCTGTTAACGATATTGTAAAGGTTGCAGACTTTGCTATTTCATGAGATAGCAAAGGTTAAAGCGAACAGATTCTCGAATGACTTAATTTTAATGACAATGCTTAAACACCGTATTTAAGTGTCGTCCCACACATTAATTTAGTTTTCCATCAATATCCCCTCCCTCCCACGTTTATACCTCTTTCATCCGGTCACGTCACAGTGTCATTTCCTTCGGCAAGGTATTCAAAGTCAATACTACATAACTACAATATGAAGGTACGTACATGGGAAGGAAGTAAAACGAGAAAATAATTACATTTGTAATTTCTTCAAAGTTAGGGCAGGAAATCAATTAGAAACAGCTAAAAGAGATAAGAAAGTTAAGTCTTTTAACTAAAATTTGTCAAGTCTGTTCAGGCACCCTTGCACAATCCCAATTTCGATGCGAACACGAATCGGCCAATATGCAAAACAGCAAAAGAGTAATGAACCAATCACAATCAGATTAGCTTTTAGTTTAGTATGTTATGATGGTTTCTTTTCTGTCTGAACATGCTTTTCAAAGAATGAAATTATATTTGTAAGATTACATCGACGCACTTTCATCACTTGTGGGTATTACCCTAAGGAAACCCACCATTACCAATTAGTAGCTTTTACCTTTCTAATGTAATAAAAAGTTGGTTTGATGTATCCTTTTAGTTTTTAATACCAAACTAAACGGTTTACGTTTCCAAACTCAACACTGCGCTTTGATATTACTTGTGCATATTATAAAGTGGTCAAAAAATTAATATGTACTATATCTTGATCACATTGGCATTATTAAACAACTTACACAAGATACTAAACTTGACCGGCTTTACTTGATGAAAGCTTTGAAGGTGGGTGGATAACGAGTATCTAATGTAAATGGGAACGAAGGTGGTACGTTTTCTACCTGCTTTGTTGGAAGAACATGCGTTGGTAATTATTTTTCACCCATCTGCTTCCCTTCCCTTAATAAAGACTAATGTTTGGGAGCCGGGACGAAGAAAGCGTGTTTTGTATACAACACGTTCACAATGTACATAGGTATATTACCTAATATCCGAGTATCTGTTAGCATTATTACAGTTAAAATGAAGAAATGAACTTATCCTCATCCCTTTCAGTTTTCGAGTCTACGTTTTTTCTTGATTTTGAGAGAGGCAAGCTGCCTCCGGGAAATGATCGTGTGGGAAAGGTACTTCGAGGTTCATTCAGTTAAAGGCAGAGATCGATTTTCATCTCGTCTTCATCACCATATCATATCTGTTCCATCTCCACTACAGCACGACGGACCCTTTCTTCGTTTTCACCAGTATGCTCAGACACGCATCACGCACCGATCTACCATAATATATTTTTATTCGCAATTTGGTGGAAAAATTATTTGCTCGGTTCACTTCAAGATCCGTTCTATTTTAAAAACTCCAAGGTGTACATAAGATATAAATACATATGCTACAAACTTGAAAAAGAAGAAACGAAGAACAGAGAAAGTCAAGTTTTTGCCCTTTCTCTAGATAACAACTTCGTTTCTACGCTTTCTCAGTTCCCGGTTCCCATTAGAGTTGTGCTGCATGTACGTAGTTTTTCCTGCTAGTCATGAAACCCCTCGTTATTTCTCCTCATTTAACAAACTAACGATAAGCTTATGCTGTAAATTATGCTTTTAAAATATATTATTCCAAGTATATAGCAGAAGTGGTGATTTTTATAGTGATCTAAAATATGACTACGCAGTACACATGATTTCATAAATTGTGTGGGACCCTGGATCCTCCCTACAGATCTGACATTTTCTTGAGCTCGTTTGTGTCTTATTGCTGATCTTGAGTTGCGTATGGATGAATGCAAGATTTGTTTGTTTTGCATCAAAGTTACAACCGTTTCCGGCATGAACTCGATCAAGCACATTTATGGTGGTATGAATTGTTGACGGTTCTAAAAATTTAAATTATAAAGCGAAGGATTATTTCATGTGATTTCTGCAACACAGTATGGAAAAAATTGGCACGTTTACTTTTCTTAACAAGTTAACCAGAACGAGATGCTTTTTCTGTCTGCACGTTTTTTGAACTATACATTTTCTACGCAGCAACAGTCAAAGCCAAGGAATTGCATTTGATGTACGAATTTGGAAACATTTATGAATTCGCATAACGGTTATGCAAATACAAATGCGTGACTTTTTGTGAAGAATAATGTTTCCTTTTACGTTTCTCCAAAATATATACATGGCATGCCTTTGAAAGGGAGTGCGGAGTAATGTTAAAATTGAAAGTAAATATTTGCTCAGCCATAGCCTAATTTTATAACGGAACCATTTTCTCTTTCATTATACAGAAATACATACATATAGTTTATCGTTAAAAGGAGATTACAGCTAAAGCCCAAATTTAAAGCCAACTTTCTCTTTCAAGTTGACTCAGATAAAATCACCTACTTGCCACTTAAGGGCTCTGCCTTATGACCAATTTTGTTTATGGATAACTGATTCTAAAAATAGAAATGAAATAATGATGTGACTCACATCCGTGGTCCTAATTCAACAAAACCTAATATTCTCCTACTAACGGTTACGAATCTTGTTTTTAATATTCATTGAGATTTAAGAAAAATACCATAATCCTGACGCTACACATGTAAACTTCCAATTATAGTAGATCTTACCACACATTTTCAGCCGTAATTATATATGCACATTCTATCTTCATCAATATTACTAATGTGAATAATACTAAAAAATCTTATATTACCCCTAGTATATTGAAAAATGTGTTGGAACCATTTCGGTTGTGCTGACGTAACGCTGCAAGAGTTTTGCCTGCACTCCCAGTAATGCTATACCATCTTGGGATTAGAGATGAATAGCTCGGCTCAAAGATCAAGTTTATATCCTATATGACGTGATGGGATCCTGACGTAGTAGCTATCCAGTAAAAGTTCATTCACTAACAACTAGCAAGTTTATGGGTGAATATTCTTCTTTCGTATCGTCTCAATACAACTTCACATGATATACTATCTGCTCGATACTAACTTTTTAATAGCGTATAACCCAATATCTGTCGTAAAAATGGAAGTATAGAGTTATCTACTCTATTTCCACGTATCTATTTTTTCCATTGAAACAAAGACGGATTTCATATAAAAAATGCTCCGTGCTCCAAGTTTTTATTGTTCTCCACTATTAAGTTTGTTTTTGGATCAGTATTCCACTGGCATGCATGCCATTGATCAGATTGGCCAGATCCTTTCTTGGATGATTCTGTTGTCTGGTCTGCATCTTCCACGTTTTTTCTTTGTTTTTGGAGAGATTTCAGAAGTTTTGACACTGAGCCGTGGAGGACTTAGAACATAGCGCTTAAAAATCCATTTAATGTTGAATTTAATTTTCTTAGAAAAGTTAATATAATTTGCAGGACGGGTTTTGCCTACTTTATATGGATTTTGCAGAAGACACTCTAATTAAATCCGTTTCTTTCTTGTGCCTAGCAAAGTTAAGATTTCTTTTTAAAGGGGGAGCATTGAAGTATATGTATGTATGCATAATTTTATTAGAGGATTCACATACATCCGTCTGGAGTTGCAAGACGAAAATAAAGACAGGGTAGGAATAGGAGGATGCATTTGCATATAATTTCGCAAGCTCTGTTTTATCTTTCAACTAAATCACACGCTCAATTAAAGCCCCCTCTTCTGAAAACTACTACTGTCACAAATGATTAAATAGAAACTAAAGATGAAAGGAGCATTCTCCATTTTTCTTGATAGGTTCCAAGTTTTCCCTAGTTTCTGCTATTAATCATCATCGCCAGTTTCTTTATCATCACTATCACCTTTTTCAACATTCCTCTCTAGACACACGAGGCTTTAAGTTTTGATTGATGACGGTGGCTTCGGTTAGGTGGGGAAAGCGTTAGTATATGCAACTTATAAATCATTAGAAAGTGTAGAGTACTAAAGGTGAATTTTATTATTAAAATTAATATCACCATAAAATTTTTCATCACTTTTCTGTCTAACGTAATTGTGTTCAACATAGAAAAATATTTTCTTTCAAGTTTCATTTATCATTTTCTATTTTCTGCATTTGCTTAGCAGAAAATGGAGCTTTTACGAAGAAATCATTAACACAAAATGGTTAATGAGATGTGACGTCGTAGGGTGTAAAGACAATTCATCATAATTTTATTCTTCGATGTAAAATGATGAATATAGGAACTACAGTAGTAGTAGTCCAGTCCACTAACCTTTTCCTTCTGTTTGATTTCATATTTCTCATTCACTGTGAAATATTTACGAACTTAGATTCTTTGGAAAAGAATTTATCATTTACAATTTTGCAGGGTGCATATTTTATATGCCAAACTATAGAAAACTGATTAATACACACATACTCTCAATAATGAGATCGCTGCAGTGCAGTACTTTTGATTGAGCTGAAACAAAAATAGGACAAGATTTGATTGAAAAGTCGTCGCTCACTCGGAGCAACTCTGACTTTTTCCAGTTCATTTCCACTTCACATTTCTTTTCCCATCTCGACACATAATGTGCATTTTTTATAAGCTCACACGTGTCTAAGTACGTCGTACGATATGTATATATATGTGCTATATACAATTATATATGATTGATATTTGAGACTTTATATTGAAGATTGTAAAATCCAATCTAATTATGCTTTCATATTTTCCCCAATTTTCATTTTTCCTTATTCAATTTTCTCCATGAAAGGAAGCAAAGAAGGTAGCAGCCAGGATGAATAGGGATTGACTAATGAATGGGTTTAGATTTTGCAGGTATGCTCTGATTTCACCTACATACTTCCTTATTTGATTCCGTTCTAAGAAATCTCAAAAGATTCAAGGAGGCAAACGGAATTGAATGTAAATTTGACTTCCCTTTTCACACTTTTGCAGTTTTGGCATTTTGAATGACGTAGGTTGACTAATATGATTTTACCGGCAAAGGTGGGTGGCTCAGTTTGTAAGAATAATTTTTATAAAATATGTATCGTCTTAAATGCATATGAATTGAGCTTAACGTTAAGTATCTTTCCATACCGCACATTCTACACGACTGCAAAGGAACAAATGTAGGTAGCTATTCAAATCCGCCCTCATTACATAAATTCGATGAGTTTCTAAAACACGAATGAAATGCTTTCTTTTAGTGGATAAGCATCACTTAGATTCACACATAAATCTGGCTGTGACACAAGCAAAAATGTGTAGGATAAGGATTAGCATAGAAGTGTCTACACTTTACTTCAACCCTGTAGATTTGTATGAAGATTTATAATTGAATTTACATATGTATGGGATGAGATTCAATTTAAGGTCAATTTTCCTGAACAGTTGTACAGGTGTTAAGGAAATGTGAACCTGAACTTATCTAGTAAGCTACTTGCCATTTCCTTTTCCCGTGTACGTACGTTTCCTTCGCCCACATGTCGGTCGAAAGGCAAAAACTCATTTCCAATTCTGATAAGATGCTGATTCTAAAAGCTTCGAGAGGAAAGTGACCTTTGTATAATATCCTTCACACGACAGGTTCCACTCGTTGGAATGAAGGGATAGAAAGTTAAACAATTAGATTTACAAAATGTTAAAAGTTTATTGACTCTTTTGTAACAAAAGAGGTTGAATGAGATGCCAAATTGATGTAACCATCTATACAATTCACCCTTTCAACTGAGAAAGTGGTTGGTATATTGACACAACTCGGTATATTTGATGATAGACACACGTGTATCTCATCGATTTTATGCCCAAAGTTCAACCTGCATAAAATTAAATTTGAAATTCAAACTTCATTCCGTTGCACCCATTTCTGAGTATCGTTTCGCTTCATCACGTCAGTACCCATTTACTATGTAGCCGAAAGCAATGATTTGCACATCAAACACAATTGTAGTGAGTAATACACACTACTATTCTCTTGTACAAACAGTCAGGTCAAATAAACTACAAACTATATGGGAGAAAGAGTTCATCCACGAACATGATATCATCCTTTTACGATCCCACACCAGACCAGACCACGCTACACACGCATTCAATCCACCAACACCAACTCACACACATCTCCTAATCAAATTAAGTTGTATGAGCATAATGTACTACCACTAAAACCATCACCACACCAGTGCTACATACTAAACTTCTACATACCACCTCAATTACAGTGAAAGCAGATGAATCAGAGATATAAATGTGTAGATGTAGCAGTACAGTGGAGTAAAGCCTCAAGTAATTACTTTTACCACTGACTACAACTTTTTTTTCTATCTGCTTTCCTCATGGGTGGATCACGTACGCTAGATCTCTTTACACGTATTTTGAATGTGGAAAAGGGAACTGAGCTGACGCTAGCTCCTCGTTTTTTCTCTCTTGTTGCTCATTAGCTCACCTCGACCTAACATTTATGTACGTTTCGTGCTGTCTTTAGGGTCCCACAATCTGTTTCTCAGACGAACAGAGAAAGAAAAATGGAAAATGTGAGGGATTTATGGAAAAGGATCAAATCTTTTCTTCCTCCTACGTACACATGCTCCACTGAAGCAAGAATAACACATTGCTTCTTAAGACACGCAACTAGTAAAAGTTGGTGAATGAGTAATCGAAAAGAAATTACATTTAGTACAGCCATGATGGTTCAAGCTTAGTTTTATGTTGTACACTTTTTATAACTATCAACCAACTTTTCAATCAAGGACAATGACATGAAGAGAATAGTATAAGAAAAGATGTAATTTTGGTTGGTGATGCTTTCGGAAATTGGAGTCACCTTTGTCTTTTTTGTGCAAGTCTGTCTGTACTACGTCAATTATCCGTGAAATTCTTTAAAAATAGAAAGCGAGTAGTGTGCTCATTCAAACTTTTACGAATGTTCATGGAATTGTGAAAGTTTGCTTGAATTTGAGTCAACTCGGGATTACGTTACTTGACTTTGAGAGAAACGGCAAGTCAATGTCTCGTCATTACAGGATTTAAAAGCAAGTATCACTGCTACATAAAGACTGACATTATTAGACAAGAATTGTTTTACTCACTAATTTAAAAGTATTTGTTCTTGATAAAGTTTTAATTGATTCTGCCAAGTATGTACAGCAACTTTTAGCCCCATTCACAAGCTTATCATTGAAATAGCTGCAATTTTGTCATGTTCTTGAGAAACGTTTTTATTTTTGTGAAAACTACTAGGGTGAAAATTAGAGTGAACATTTTATTGACTTTTTTATGTGCTAGAAAACGACAGGATATAAGAAATGTCATAGGTTGTGGGTGATGCAATGCAACATATGCAACACCAAGGTGAATGGAACACCTTGCCTTTTAAGAGACATGCTGTAGACAGACGCTCGCTGATAATAAAAAGATAATGTATGTTTCACTTAAAGGAAAGAAAGTAAAAGAAATGTGAAATTGCTGCTAGAGTGTACTTCAAAGTGGGATGTTGAATCAGTTTTACGGCTCACCCAGGTGCTTTTTAGTTTTTGAGTGCCAAACCGACCAGACCATTTCACTTCAACTTATTGCGTACATTCAACATTTCGTGAAATTGCATCATGTAATGATTCCAAACGCATATACAACGTACCTTACGATCCTTTCGAAGGTGATTTTGCAGGTAAACAAAATCGATCCAACGATACAGACATAAAAAGAGAGCTAGATTAAAAAATAGAGAGCAGGGAGCAACCCATGCTAAAAATTCACATTACCGAAAAGGCCAAGAAATTTTATTTATTTGCAAAACTAAACAAACTTTTCTCAATTTGCATAATATTTTGAAATTTATAAAGTGGTAAATGGCCATAGTATGTAGTAATGCTCAAATGCTAATTTTGTGCAATGCAGGGGGAACCATATTTTCATTTATTGGTGAACAGCCGAATTTATATTAGAATTACTGCGGTTGGTCATTAGAGCAATTCGCTTAATAAAAATAGTTCAGATTTAGTCTGAGTCACGAAATGTAAAAAATAAAATTGTAACAAGATGCCAAAACGTAGGATTTACATGATCATAAACATTTTCTGCACTCATTAATAAATACATGACCTAACAGATATGATTCTCTTTTTTGCAAAAATTTTGCGTTCAGATTCAAAGCAAGAAGCAAGACGAAAATGTGATTTATCTTCTATCTCTGCATATAGTCAAGGAAAGAAAGGTAAACGTGTTCAGAGAAAGGTTTTTTGTATGAATGATGAGATGAAAAATCGATAGAGGTTTACAAGAAGCTGGAAATTCTCTATATCACTATTATTATCGACATCTAGTATACTATAGTGTATGCGTACAATTTATGTTTAGAAGTTGTGAAAAGAGAAATGATAATAATATATCGGAACTGAAGGTGCGAAAAGCTTCCGCCCACCTTACAATCCGAATACCGGGGAAAACTTTGTTCATCAGCTAGCCTACCTTGACTTCGTTCGTAGCATATTGTTTAACAGTAAGAGGCTTTGGTGTATGAGTTTCCGGCACAATGGTTTCCATTTGTATACTCCTTCCCCTTTCCCCGAAGTTTAATCACCTGACGCCTCATAAAACACGAAGTAATAAAGCCGTCATAAGTATTTACGTGTACACTGCTGTAAATCTTCGTTTTCATAAATAGATACATACGTCAACAATATTTCCTTGGGATAATTCTTTCCTTTCTGGCCAAGAAGCATTGTTTGTTTATTGTGAGTAAAGCCAATAGCCTTTAAAACAAGGAAGCTGTTTCCTGCATACTTCTTTTTTCATTACCAAAGACTGCAACTGACAATGAGCATGTTCCACGCATATGATACTATAATAATGAATGACTCACCCCGCTCCACTTTCACTTTCCGGGTTTTATGATTACTTGAAGTGGTCATCAGCATGAAGAGTTGAAAAGTTGAATTTGAATTGAGTTGAGAGTGTGAAATAAAAGTCAGCCAGTCAGCAACTGTAATAGGGGTTCTGCTCTTCAGTTCATTACAATCCTTTGGGCTATAGTATGATTAAAATCAGTTTACAAAAGTAGAGAATTTATATATACATAGTTTTTTCCCCATTTAACTAAGAAACTCTTGCCTGGTACCCTTAAGCCAATGAAACGAACATGTATGTATTCATTCACTCACTTCCTCAACTAACTCAAGTACACAGCTCAGAATCAGCCAGCTCTTTGCTTTCTCTCCTTTTAGCCAGAAGCTTGAGCTTGGCTTTGGCTTGTGTAAGCAAATTTCGTGTTTGACATATTGGCATTCTCGTTTCGCGATCCGTGAACGAGTTTTAAGGAACGGGAGCTGCAATGGATTCCCAGTTCATACTGGATGAGTCTTAAGGAAATGAAGTTTTTAAAAGAAATTCAGCCAACCATGAAGCACCCTCTATTCCATGCACTTCTCACTTGTTTGCATAAGCTCATCGTTTGAAAATTATGTTTTCTTGCAAAAATAGCTCCAAAAGCGGAGGGTTTAGTTCTTCGAAAGGCGAGCCAGCTCAGGCTAACGATAAGACGAAATCTTGATTGGAACACTTGAAGAGCGTGGCAATATAGTAGTGCTCACAAAAAAGTTTTCAGCGTAGGCTGTTTTTAATTTACCAAACGAAACTCTCATGTGCATGCTTACTTTAGTGTGTTGCATATAAATATACTTTTAAGCATGGGAGAAAATTAAGCTATAGAAAAAATTAAAATGGAAAACACAAATTACGTGCCTGGGTGGATAGGTATGCAGCTGCAGATTTTTAATTCACTCTCATGTTTTCTCCAAAAACTGCCGCCATCCAATGAGAAATTTTTGGAGTAAAATAATTGAAGTGCTACCGTACTACACCAAGATCCATTAAGAGAGATGCGGAAAAAGCAATGGCATCGGCAAAAACAGACATAAACGGAGAAAATCATTAAATGTTGACAATCGTGCAATTACGAGCCATTTGTACAACACATTACGTCCATTCAGCAAAGTGTCTATTGATTTTTTTTTCAGAAATTGCTGTAGTAGATCAAAGTCTCCCTGTTTCAACCATTGTGAACAAGCGTGGTATATACATAATGTCTGAGCGTGGGTGGATTGTTAATGGACGACTGAAATTTTTCGTAGATTCTTCATATCCAGTGAACTGCCCTGTGTGAAATCGACTTTCATGGACGTGTGTGGTTAGCGGTACGGCTTGTTTTCGGGCTTCAAAATGTTTACTTTTCGTCGGTATAATGGACGTCAGAGACGTCTTTCAACATTCAAGATATGGCTCAGAGATGCTCTTTGAAATCTCGTCTTTCGGACATGATGTAATCTGCTCTTGTAACGATGACCTTTTAGTTGAGAGCCATAAATACGTTTGTATAATGTAATGTGTAAAAAAATAATGGACATTACGGGATAGAATAACCACGCAAGCAAGATGAGACCACACGTCACGAACACTCCGTTTGCAATAATGCGTCATCTTATTAACCAAATAGGCTTGTAAAACACTAACCGATAGACATTGATCGCAGCAAGATAAAAGCCCTCTGCTAACACACCAGTGATCATCGAACCATCCAATTTAATTGCGAAAGCAACATGAAAATCCAACAACGCAACGACTCCAGTTTCATTTTATCTCGTTCCGTACAATAATCACAATAAAAGCGTACGCGCTTCTGCCACGTAATACTGACTGCGTCTCGAATTTCGTATTTTTTACAGTTTCGCATCTCCTCTCTTTCGTTTATTAAATCATCACATGCTATTTGCTCTGTTCTCGAGCACCGAGATAATAACAACCCTTACTGTTTCACTCAGCCATGAATCTGAGTGAAACTGAAATGCGAAAAATCTCGCAAAATAAGAACATCAAAAAGCAGCTTGTTTCCTGTTAATAAACTTCTCTCTCCCAGTTCCGTTTCCAATTGCACGTCCGGAAAATAAATGGCGGCGATGATGATATCATGTGGTAGTAGCTTCAATAGGTAGGAAAGGCAGCTGAAGTTCATTTTAGGTAAAAACGCTCGTTATTTCTTTATTATTCTTACATTTTGCAGCTCTTTTATTGCCAGCAGCTAGTTGTGCATGATTACCAGAAAAACGAAGGAAAAAATTGGAGAGAGAAAAGTAGAGCGTGGATTAAAGAGAGTTTTGTGGCTTGGCTTGGATTTCGCTATTATTTTAAAGCGACACAGACTACGTGTTGTTCTTTTTAATCTGTCATGTATTTTCTTAAACTTCTCAAAAAATAGGAAACCAAGCCACACGTCCTGTTTTCTAGCTTTATATGTATAACCTTGAGGGTGAATTCTGGAGCTCCGCACTCGCTCTGTTCTGTTCTCCCAGATCCGTCACGGATGAGAGAGCACAACAAAGGATAAAGTGGTCTGGTGGCGGTGGTGAAAGGCGGGTATACGGGCATCGCATCACACTCCAGTTTTGTGAAATCGACTTCTTATCGTCTTTTTCCTTATTATGCTTTCCCCAAAGAACTTTAAGCTTGTAATGAGCTCTAGAGGTTGTGTAGCATCTGCCACTTTCCATTTCCCTTCCGTTGTTTACCATGAAAAAGATATACAAAGGTCCTACTTTCTCTTGGTGGTGGTGCTGTGACCTTTTTTCATTTTGCGGCTTAGTGACTCGTTCATATATCCTCTGATGTTTGCGTTGTCACTCAAGCGGAGCCAACGAAGCAAGCAGAGCCTTCTAGATTGCACTTGCACATTTCATCTTTCCTGAAAACAAGCCAGGTTCCTTTTCAGTGAACACAACCACTGTGGTCCTTACAAGGGTAGAATATCTAAGTCACCATTAATGTTTCATTTTCGCCTCCTCCTCAAAAGACTTGGGGGTAATGACTGGAAATGATGGATGTCTTTTTCATCACCCTGTACAGATTTAAAAGTTAATCAAACCCCCTTTCTTTCTTGTTATGTGGGAAAAAATCGAGAAATATCTGCTATTCTTTCAAGTGGACTTTTGCGAAAATAAGTTGCCCTCTTTTCAATTTGTCTTGTCTCGAGTTTGGGTTGGATTTGGATCGGTGTTAACTGAGTTTCTGGTGGTGATGGGAAGAATTTCTTGTACGCCACCACTTACGGATGACAGTTTGATTGAGTTACAATTCACAATACAAGTTGGATTTGTACAGAAAACAAGGAATCCAGATATAATATACTACTCCATCTCAACTCAAAGTGGCACCTTCTTCCCGTACGGTTCAATTGAATTGGTGGAGCAATTTAAAGTTCCGATCTTGTTGTATTCTCCGTATGTGCATGTGTCATGTTCATGTGTGACGTGACCAACTCACCATCAACAAGGAATGGCAGGAGGGAACATACATTCAATTTTTCATGGTGTTTTCTCATATTGATAAGAACACAGAGAATCGCGTGCTCCCCAAGGCTCTTAAGTGGAACATAAGTAATAAATCAGTTACAAAAGCCTGGCTGTTTTTAGATGTTGGGTCCTCCGGAGATGATAAAAGATGTTCCTCGAATTTTTATCCTGTGTGTGCAACATTTGGATTTGAATTCTCTCTCAGAACAAAACTGCCATATTTCATATTGCATAAATATTCCCAGGTTTGCATGCGAATGGAAAAAGTGACATCAAAGAACGGCAGCAGCTTCCAAACATGCAAGAATTTTATTGTATCCGTGCAAAGTATTCTTATTTCCATATTTTCTCGTGGGAAAGAGAAATGCAAGATGCCAAGTCCGCACTCTTGCCCTTTCCCTTCCGTTGTGGTTCTCTGATTCTATTCTAAATCATTCATGAGATGAGAAAACAGCGTCGGTGGCAATGGTGCGGTGGCGGTGGTGGGATTGGGATGAAAGGTACAACTTTGTAAGTATATTCATTCCATATGTAATATTTATTGGAGCAGTTTAGAGGAACGGGAAGGGAGGAAATGCGAAAAGTTCTTATCTCACTTCGGTTCAGCAACATCACGTCACGGCTCACGGTCTCACGCATGAGGGACATGATTTCGTGTAGATTTGCCAAGTTTGCTACGGCACAACTGAACTAAGAAGCTAGTGTGACTGATCTGAGCTAGGATGCTTCAAAATATTCTTCACCTTCAGGAAAATGAGCATGCCTTGTTTTATAATGGGGGACGATAACTGAATAAATTATACTGCGGGCACAATTATCATATATCACCCGTGTTGTAAAATCGATCGGGTGCAAATTTGGTTGACACCTTGCGCTGCTGCCTGCATTTTGCACGATCACTCAGTCATCTGCAAATGATTTGACTATGACAGGAAAGGATTCAGGCCGGAATTTCGGCAACCTCTATTATTACTTCACTTACCAATTCATTATTAAAATGGCACGTTCTTTGTATTGGGGTATGAAAAGGGAGGAAGGACCTCTCAAATTATAATTATATTGCAAAAACTCAAGCGATTGGGGTAAAACATCAATGTATGTATAATGTATATAGACATTGTATTTATATTACGTTGATTTTGTCTTCTTTTGTTGAATGTAGGCGGATAGCAGATCTGTCTGTTTGGACCTTTTTTTATCACTTTTCCCATTCACTTCAAACGCAGCAATAAATTTGAATAGGAATCATTGAATATTTCATGTAAAATTAGACTCCAGGCGCCTTTTCAGGTAAGTACTTCAACTAAGGGTGCTGTTGACAGTATTCGCATTCACCCACCCACCCACACTTGCATACAATCTCAGCAACACCCAACGCTGACTTTTGTTCGTTTGGATGCGTACATAATATAATATATAGCCTCAGATGTGTTGATAGATAGATTCCAATTTAAATGGGATATACATATATTAACAGTTAAAATTTTAATAGAAAATATTGAAATCGATATACAATTTATATTCATCAGTCAGCTATATGCTAATTTGGTTATCTTTAGTAGTAAGTAATAGCAGCTAAAATTGTTTTCTATTTTTACACCAAAAATTCGTTTAGTTTCCCCACCCTGACAGTGCTAATTAATGACTTTGTATATCCAACTTGGAAACTTGCTCAACTTCCCAAAACTGTCGTGACCACCCAAAAGTAACTTGTTTTAAATTAGCCGAACCTTCACTTCTCAGTCACGGAGGTACAGGTTTTCAAGAAGGTTAAAGACTTAAATTATAACCAGACACCCGACCCCTGGCTCCTCATCATGATCACATCCCAGTTCTTGGGAGAATTTACATTAGAGCTTATTCTGCGTACTTTAGCAACCCTCACCCTTGACTGTTTCTGACATGTTGCGAAATTCTCCACACTTCTTCACAAGTTAATTCCCCTCTGGTTGGTAATCTCTGAAAGAAGTGTTGTTCTTCGACCAGCCAAAGCCAAGCCAGCCTTCAGCCTTGTCAAGAGTCTATTTAAGACGGAGGAGGTAAAGGCAAAACTTTCTTTCTTGCGAGTAGACCAATAAGTCCTCTCAAATATGTGATTTCTCTTATTACAGTTTTAATATAGCAAAAATCCTCTCTCCCATTTCCCTCCGTGATTCCATTCCACCAGAGATTGGAAATGGAGTGATGGTAATAACAAACTAATAGTCGTTTCCCCATGTCATTTCATAATTCCATTGTGGCAAGCTGTTACCTTGATATATAATGGAGTAGTGCTGAGGATATTATGCAGCTTCTTCAACAACCACGCTATAACTGTACTCCATATACTACTATACTTGTATTATTTGATGAACAAAAAACTCGATATGTTACCTAAAAAGGAGGAGATGAAGAATGGAACAAAATGGAATTGGAGCGGTGAGAGGGAAAACTACGTGAGTAGCAATTCTTTGTACTTTCTTCAAGAAAGAAAAAAGTCTTTAAGGAGATTTACTCTAGGCTGGTCTAATCAGTCAATTTTTCTCTCCATTCTTTTGTAATACCACCTGGCCAGCAATAATATGGGTTTCTCTTCGACTTAATATGAATCAAGCTTTCTTTTACGGCCACTTTTTATTATTGGCATTGCTCTCTTGATTTTGGTCTTCTTGGTTGTCAGGAGGTTGAGAGAGAAAGCTGAGGCTGATGCTCTTGATGGACAAGGAAGGCTGGATTGGATGAGTTGGTGAAGTGAAGTAGCTTTTAGTTTCTGCGTCCTATAAATATTCATATTCATTGCGAGTACGAATAATGTGCATATATATCTGTGCCCCTTTTCATTATTGCTTTCTCTGCGCTCACCTCTTCTTAGTATTCTCCTTGTTCTTCCCATTTACCATTATCATCGTCGTGATCACATCACTACTTTCTTTTCTCAGATTCCACTTTCACCGAAACCTTGTTGAAGGACTCTCTCGAAAGTTAATAAAATGGGAATAAATGTACGTACTCTCGAGCTCCTAAGATGAAGATGGTGAATGTGTACTTTTTACTCTTCGGGCAGAATATCAAAGAGAGGCTTTCCCTTTTCATCATTTTTTCCTTCCCTGGTGATGATGCTGCTGCTGATGACAGTGAAAATGTGGGAAAGAAACCTGTAAGCTTGTAAAGTGAGTTTGACTTGAGTCTGCTACGGCTTCCGGCCATTTCTGTTTCGTACAGCGTCTGGCATTTTATACATACATATTTTATATATAAAAATGTATACGATTAAGATTAGCGTAATCCTTCCAACTCGTCCAAACCACATTCTTTACAGCTCATTTCTGATGTTGATAAAGTGAAATGATATTGGACTATAGGGACAGTGGAAGTAGTTCTTTATCCAACTTCAACCGGCTCAATTTTTCATGTCATACTATTACATATATTATGAAGGTCTGCATCATAAACCAAGTAAAATGCAGTAGAAAGGATGGAGTGAGTCACTTTTTTAATAAATTTATAGCGCACGACGCACATCCACATTTTTCTTTCGGCGTAAAAAGTATTTTTCAAGGCCCCGTTTTCATATATAACTCCAGTTTATCGCTAAAGGCTATATTATATTGACGAGATTTGGTTACAAAAATGTAGGTTTTCATCCGTTCTTTCGTGCGTGGCTGAATTGGTATGTGTGGTGGTGGGTTGAAACGGAAGAAAAATGGGAGGCTGAGGTTTTTATGGCTGGAGGATAGTATTTTTCAATGAATTCAGTCAACCAAAAAACAGCCACTCCAGTCCTTCTCCTATAATCTACTTATGGGTCTATTTTATCGTATTCATTCAGCTCTTTCCGTTTATTCATGTTCTTAACCTGTAAACACGTCCATTTAGCAGGGGACGGTGGGTGGAAGTTGAATGTTGGAAATGACAGAAAAACAGGATACTTCGACATAACCAGTCTGTTTATGTTTACGTTTGTTCGCATTCATGTGTGCTTACTACAACGCTTGATTTCAAGAGGTTACTGACTGGAACTTTCACTTGTCTAGTACCAACACAAATAAAGTTCTCTTGTTGTTATTGTTTTTCATATTTACCATGCTTTTACGCCTTTTAAACGTCACTGAAAAACAAGGAAATGTGGAATATCCTATAAGTAAAAACTCAACTTCTCAGGTAAACAGACATAAATAGCGTTATCGAGCTTGATTAAAATTGCTGTTAATAAATCGCCAAACTCTTTTGGAAAGATATGCTGTTACTGCTGACAAATCCACTTTAGCAATTCCAATCGATGATTGAATTACTGTGGCTTAAATGCGTGTTTTCTAAAAGCCCGTAACATTAAGGGAATGGTCGAAGGCGGCATTACGTTACAAGAACGCCTTGTCATCTGACCTAAACACCACATTACTGCGCCACTACTACATCCATTTTCTACACGAGCTTATTATTACATTAGTCCATTTCCATCTAAAACAAAACGTGCCATGATACATGATATATGTAGGGCTTAATCTACTCGTTAGTATCATGTTGTTTGCAGCACGCATCTCATGTGGCAAAGGTGGACTGTCAAAAGTAGCCATGGGATGGTGGTTGATGACTTGATAGCATTGTAATCCAATTCCTTTGTTTTGTTCGTTCGTAAACAGTATCGTGTTTTCTCCGGAAGAAAGTCTACTCTGGAAAAGTGTTGCCATTTAAAGCTACATACAAATAATGCTGCACTGTTTTCCTGGAGATTTTTGCCGTGAATCCAATCTCCTTATGTTTCTATATATTTTCCCAATTTTGGAAAATCCAACGGTAACTACTGGGAAATCATCAGTCGAAAAACATTGTCTTAGGTCCGTAATGAGTATAAGTTGAGTGGGTAGCAGAGTAAAAATAGTATATCTATTTTAATTTCAAAATAAGGCCAAAATCTTCCTTCCTCCCCCTTTATCCTAAGATCTACCTACGTCCTCTTTTCCTTTTCATCTACTTAGAGTCCGACTCGTTCGTACACCTACAAAACCAACGAATGAACAGAATCCATTTTCATCTTTGTTTACTCAGCAGCAGTCTTCTCATCATCTCGAGCTCTTGCCCTAGCCTCATCTTCCGTTCCTTGTCTTTCTCAGAAAGGAAGCCAGGAAGAAGATGAGAAACCTCATCAAAACTACACCATTTCCCTGAATAATTATCCAAGGCATCATCATGACGAAGCCCTTATCATTTTTAGCACCAATAGTAAACACGACGAATGCACGGTAGAGACTCATATAGAGCTACACAAACACAATATCATCAGCCCAGCAGCCCAATCTATTCACAACATAAACATTAGATACGATGAAGATCCATATCATTCCCATCATCATCTTCTTCCTCATCAAGACAATATACAAAGCTCCATTTTCTCTCTCTTGCGTTCTTATTCCCCGTCATAAGTTCTAAGCTTTTAGCTCTCACCGGTCTTGTCTCCTTTCATTCATCTTTTGTCCCCGGTGTGTGTGTATCAAGGTACTTTATAGGTACTCTTCTTCCAGAAATTACTTGCTCGTGTTTGTCATAGTCTCAAGAATGGGATTTCATTAAAAGTGAAGTGAGCCGTAATCCTCGCAATCAGATTTTGAATAGGAAAGGGAGAAATCACAATTTTAGGAAGAGTGGAATGGAGCTACTTTTTCATGTGATATGCTACACATCCTAATAATATGGAAATGGAAAGGAAATGCTCGTTATTTCCTTATCATTTAACAGCTTTTATTGCCACCGTCCCGTTGTGTTGCTGGAAAAAAGAAAGAAACATAACAAGTATGCAGAATGGAGTATGTTGCTGGGACGTTCGTTCGATGTGATGTCGCTTTTGCATCATCCAGAAATAAAAGGGATGTATTGGTTCTTGGGACAGGGAAAGAAAAGTGAAAGGAGAGATATAAGACGTGAAATGAGATATTTTGCTTTCTCCTCGCTTTTCATTTCAATTGCTCCATTACTTTCTCCTTTTGTGCTGTTGTCGAGAGTATAGCATGTATAAATACTTTTGCCCAATTTTATCAAAATGTCCCATAATATAAGAGTTGCATAATAGGAGTAAACAATGGTTGAAAGCAGTTTTTAGATGAAAATGAGCTTTTGCATTCAGAGAGTCAATATATTTAACAAAATGCATAGGTTTTTTCCAACCGTCCTTCTCCATTTTTCACAAGAACGTAGAACATCTTGACCAAATGACAAAGATGAATAGTTTGATTCAGTGGTTAACTGTCACAGCCTCAACCACCACTCAACTTGGACAAGTAATTTGCTAATAATAATGGCTTAATTATACTCACTTTTCAATAAATGTAACAACAACAAGCTATATATATAGGATACGAATTAAGTCTCAAGTTTAAAAGTGGAATGTGCAGCCAAAAGGTCCTCTCGAGTATAGGCAATAAGTAGAAGGTGGGCCAGTTTATGGGTGTTCAAGTAGGTATATTTTTCATCCAATAGACCTTCTTTCAGCAATCCTCCTGGTTTTTGTAGTTGAACTGGTCCTTTGCTCTGTCCATTCCAAGTCTTGTTGTTCACGCATCAGTTGTCCAAAAAGGGAAGTGGCAGTATTGCTTTTACTTCTCTGCCATTCAAACAAGACTTTCACTCAGCAACTTTTCATTCATTCATTCATTCATCCCACTGCATTTTGGGAGCGTATTGAGAAATCGCTACAGAATTAAAAGCTTTCATTTCACTTTCTATTGTTTGAAACGTCCTAGAGTTGACTTTGACAAAGGTCCATAGGTACATTCTTTCTGTCTTGGCTTGTTAACCAAAACCCACAGAATTTTACCTGCGACCTGTAGTAGATGTTCTTCTCTCGTCCCTTTCCCCACCATCAGCATTCCAATACAATCCATCTTGCTCAAGCGAAATGAAAAGGACAAAATAAGTCACGTCATTGTAACATTGTGCGCTCTATTTCTCTTCCACGCCCATAAACCAATCCGCAAACAGACATGGATTATATCGTTGGTGTGGTCAATAAATTAAAGTTCAAACCAAATGGCCACCAAATATCAATCGATTAGCTTGACATTTTAGGTCAAAGGGCATCAGAAATGAATTGCACTCCAAAGTGACTTGTTGGATTGGAGCCCCTTCACTTAAAATGAGTGACGGTTTCGAGTATTCATGTCGCAATCAAATCTCCACTACTACTACTCCTGCCCATAATATATATTCTCCCACTACGCAGTATATTTGACAAAAAGCAGGTAGGCAGTCTTTCCTGAGAACGAACATCGTTTACCCCTCCAAGGGCCATAATGGCCCATAAATCAACAAAACTTAGGAATTTCTCTCGCTCTACTCTGTCCATTGAATATAAATATGTTCGGCCTGCTTCACGTGCCCATCTCTTCTTCCACAGCCAACCGGAGAGGATTACAAAGCAACAGCAGCGTTTCTTCGTCGCTACCATCATAATTCAAAAGTATCAGCTATGAAGCTTCTTTCTCCTCGCTCTCAGTTGATATTTTGCATGCGAGAGTAAAAAGGAAAGAGATGAACAAGATATCCTTTGACTCACACAAACACGGAGACTATAACAAACAGGTATTATAGCATAGCATAACCTCTTGTTCATCTTCTCGTGAGAATTTCCATCCATAAAAAGTCCCTCTCTCCGCGCGCGTTCTGGTTCCCTAGTTCCATTCTAAATCATCCAGACGAGAAAGTAGCTCGCGCTGCGCTATATAATATGGCTCCTTCCGTTAACGAAAAAAGTTTTTTTTGCAAAAGTTGTAAAAATATTGTCTATTCGATACGATACATCCCCTTGTCTAGTTGTTTGTTTGTACCTTTTGCTTATGAGTTTTATTTTTGTTGCGAAATGGACAAAGAAAACGAAAGTCTTTTGTTCTGAATATTCCCCATGGAACACAAGTATATTATATGAGGTATTTATTCTTTCAATACAATACACGACTATAATATTTGTCTTACTTAACTTACTTTTACAACATCATATCATATTTTCAAAAATATCTTGTTCCACTTTCCACCTCTGTCCTAAAAAAATAAAAGGCAATATCGCCTTGTGATCGCGTGATGTGGCCATATTTAGAAAGGAAGCCACCGCTCTCCTTCTCATATTACCACATACATCCACTCCTCTCCAACTCCAAGTTATTTCCATTTCACCTGGATTGGTTTTTGTTGATTTCTTCCCGAACATCAAATAATGAATCAATACCAAGTTTTATTGCTCTCTCTCTCTCCCGAAAGTTTTCCTTTGGAGTGGTAATATTTTTTCTTAGATAAAATCCAGACCATAATAGATCACAGGGTTTTCCCATGTACAAAACATTAAAAAACATGATTGAACTTTTTCGATTTCTACATCATTCCCTTTTCTCACATTACTGTCAAAGCATGTAGTGCATTATATTGTTCAGGTGAGCAAGTGTGCGTGTCCGTGCCAAAGAAAAAATATTTGATGTTCTGTTGAATCCTTCAAAACATGTCGTTGAGTTGCTACCTGTCGTGATGATGGAAATAAAGAGAAAGAAAGGACTCCAACCGAAAAAAAATTGTTTTTATATATTGACAACCAAATATATACTGAGTGAGTAAGTTGAAGGATCAATTTAAGTTCGGAGAAAATAACGACCTACATATTTATTTTGAGAGATGTTGCAAAAACTGCAAAAGAACAAATAAAATATTCAAAGTGAATAAACAGAACTGCTCTTTAAAGTTTGGCCAAAGTGTACTTGGCTCTCATCTAAAAAGGTCCTGTCTCTAAAAAAACGAAGTCAAAAGAACGAAACAATTTTTCAAGAATTAGTTTTTCCGCTTGTTGACAACTTTTTCCCCAGTGACTGGTTTCGAAGAGAAATGATAAAAGTTGCTTTTGAGTTGTGAGTAGAATGTTAAATAGATATCCTTTGAAAAGCACTTCAGAGGAAAAGCCTCGACCACAACCACACACACACAGTCAATAAATCAGAGCGAGCTAATTAATCAAACTTTGCAAATGGAGGTGACAATGCAAATGACATGGGTGACTGATAGTGAATTCGAATGAATGGGACTAATCTGATACGTTTGTTCACTTTTGATTTTCTCTCTTCTCAATTTCAGGAAGTGGGAAGCACAAACACACATCCGCATCCTAATTTGATACATAGTCATTCCACGAACATATTCGTGGATACACACCTCAATTGATAGCTAAGCTAAAAAAGAGCTCATTCCTCATCATCAATCAAGGCGGAGACAAGACAGCTTTGAGAATTCAATGATGCCCACTACACTCCCGGTTCGGCAAACGGAGCGACGCACAGCCATGTATCGCAAAAACACCACCACCCGCCCTCGAACTTGGCCGAACGAACGTACCTCATCAGTTGCAACCGCAGCCCACGCTCCATCCGAGAGCTTGTCTCCCTCCACCATTGCTTCCTCCCGTCTTAAGGCGATCCCAAGTCCCACTCCGCCTCGGGCACGTACTGCTGCCAGCACGCCCACGAAAGCCCCTGCAAAGTTGGGGTACAAGATTTTGATGCTGGGATCAGCCAAGGTGAGAATGTGTAATATTATGGAGAAATGAATTGGAATGTGGTATGGGAGTCTCTCTGGAGAGAAAACGAGATCATTTCAGATTTGAATTGAATGCTAATGAACTAGGTATGCATGATTCTTGTTTGCTCCAATTCAGGTGGGAAAAACTTCAATAATCCAACGGTTTCTGTATGACTCATTCTGTCCAAAGTATCGGAGGACGATTGAAGAGCTTCACCGTGCGGATTTCCCAATCGGAGGAACATCTCTCACACTGGATATCATGGATACTGGAGGCTCCTACGAGTTTCCTGCTATGAAGACTCTCAATATTGCTTCATCCAATGCTTTCATTCTCGTCTATTCCATTGAGGATGAGAGCTCCTTTGATGAGGTAAGAGATATTATGATAGGATATGCTCTGCTATGGGAAGCAATTCAATGGAAATACATCATTTGAGTTTCCTCTTTTCATTGCAAATTGCTACCCATATACACTATATAAAAACCAAGCTGTATGTTCTTCTATCATGCATGTTGGGTTTTATGATATAGTAATTCTGTTTTTGTTACAAGAGATTTTATTTTTCTTTGTTTATCTTCCTAGATCCTGGTATTACGCAACCAGGTGGTCCAATCCAAAGGTGAGGCAATACCCCTTGTTGTAGTTGGGAACAAAACTGATCTGGACAGTCGCACGGTGGATGAGCGACGGGCGGAAAAGATTGTCACAAAGTGGAAGCATGGGTATGTAGAGTGTTCGGCTCAGACTGGAGACCGGGTTGTGGACGTTTTCAAAGAGCTCCTCAATCAAGCCAAGGTCACGTACAGTCTCAGTCCAGCGCTGAGGAAGAGGCGACAATCGTTACCAGGTAATGGTTTTACATCTTCTAAAATACAACGCTAACGCTAGTTCTCTCATAAAATTTCCGTTTCACTGATCGGGAATGTGACGGGTGGTGTAGTCATCTTGGGGGATTTAGGTTTTCACTTCAATCTCACACACAAAATGCATGCTGGTTGAATGCCAATTCAAAATCGATGAGGCCCGTTTAAATACACAACTGGATACTGCAGAATACAAACAAAACTCTCAGCAAGTCATAAGCAGCACAGTGTGGACGTTTCTTTCCAAATAAAAAGAACTAAACATAACAGCAGATGGCTTCATTCCATTAGGCCAGATTAGGCAGACCACCTACGCTTGAAAAAACACAAGAAGCAGCATCCATGCTCGTGAAGGCTTCCATCAAAAACAGTTTCTGTTATTCGAGCTAAACAGCATGGACACACTTAATGAAGGAGGAGACCATGATGATATGATAACATAAGGAAAGATCTAATAGGAATTGGAAGCCAAAAAATAAAAGCTGATACACTTCAGTAGGGAGTCTTTCTGGAGAGGCAGACAGAGTCTTATAATTATCAAGTTAGAGATATCAGATATCATTAGCATTCCATCACCATCATCGTCGTTTCAGCACACCCCGTTAGCTCACATAAAAGACTGTATATCTTCACAGCAATCGATAGCTTAAGAATGAAATGTATGATGATGAATCAGTATAGTATCGTATCATGACTTGAGTGCGCTTAGTGAGAACCCTAATGTTTATGAAAATGATAAAAATAAACATAATGAGGTGGTTTATGATGCCTTTATGAATGTGGATGGAGTGGGGCTGCTGGCTGCTGTGATTATTATTTTATAGTTTGGCGAAAGAAGAACTACGTAGAAAAATTTAATAAAGTGCTACCTCCCGATGTAGCAGTCTCATTAACAAGAATTTCTTGTGGAATCTCATTTTGATTCAGGTGGTGTGGCAGCATCAGGATCATCATCGCATGGCAGCCAACCTTCACCTCCCCAATCTGTTCATGTCCCTACAGCAGCTCAGCTAGCTGCGTTGAGAGATCGACATTCTAAGAGAAATTCGTGCGTTATCTCCTAGAACTCCAATCCACTCCACTTGTGACTTCAGGGAAGAAGAAAGATACTCTCAGTTTTCACTGGGAGAAGAGTGAGGGTGGGGTCGTGGTACAATCAAGTGATGATGCTCGACTTTTGAATAAAATTGTGTATTAAAATCCGTACTGGTAAGTTTTAGAATGTAAAAGGTGCGTGCTATATCCTCTAATAATTTTTGTCTCAATACTTATGCTAAATAATATATGTACATGGTTCTAACACTTACTTGATACTTTAACTCTTCATGTATCTGACCAAAAAAGCAAGGCAACAAAGAAATTATTGAAATACTATACTCGTATAGGATGTGTATTGTGGATGTTAAGCAAGCAAGCAGAACAGGGTGGGAATTTACCAAGCCAAAGTTTATTAAGGCAAGTGTATTTAATATTTTCTTGAATACAATTTACTACGTGTTTGTAGCAGTATCTGGTGGCAGATTCATGGTGATATGATTGGGGTCTGCTTCTATTTGGATAATCACCAGCTATAATCTAAAATATTCATTAAAAAGATTATACAGATCAAAACCGATTAGACGACAGTATTAGTTTGCCAATCTATCAAATTAACTATCTCTCATATCCCAGCTAAGTTTCTCGCATGCTAGTGACGTACAGGATGATTAAAATTATTACAAAAACATATTATGAATGAATGAGATTTAAAATTATTATCCAGCATATTTACGCTACGCAGCTACTAGACGATGCGCTCTTAGTTGATGTCCCATTATATTATATATACATACTATGAACCATGAATTTCCAATCCATCACCAATTTTGTGATTTGAAGTGTCTGTAAATTTACACTTTGATCTCGCAAATACTGATATATAGATAGATAAACTTAAGTAAGTACGTAGCCAGTACATGTAAAAAGTATTCTTTCAAGGATTGTTTGATATTAAAAATAATAAGGAGTTAATGAACACCTACCTGAATGATAGAACTAGGATAAGAAGAGTAGAGAATAGAATGCAAACATTGTGATTGAAGTTGAACCTACCAATGACCTACTTACATACAATTATGTGAAGTCAACATAAAAAAGTTTATAATATTATGTGGTACATAACACACATATTAATATATAATATAGTCAAGGGAAATAGAGTAGACAAATCGCATTTATGAATATTACGAAAAAAAAAGTTTTAGAGTCGTATTATACACAATATACAAGAATACACATTAAATTGGCATTAGTCATAAAATTATACAGAGTATTATGTAATTCAGTGTAAATATATTCATTTGAGGGAAAGATGCCCGGTCTGACAGCGTGTCAAAAAAAGCGTATGTTAAGTTAAAACTAACAAACGCTCCAGTGATCTGTTTACAATCCTTCTCACCTAAAAATTATTCATCCGAATTCACTCATCAGCATAAATTCTAAATTAAATACTTATCATAAGTATATAAGGTGCTGCAGTGCGTATACACAAGTGTGCAGTTTGCATGCTTGTGTGTATATTATGTATAGCACTAAAAATTGAATAGAACGTTAGTGATGTATCATAAATTTGAAAGCAGATTGCCAAAAATGGCAGTAAAATTATTATGTATTCTAATTCCAGGTCCACTTTACAAGGAAAGAGTCAAAGTAGAGATGAGATAAAATCTAATTAATTTATAATACACATTTCAACTAAGTAAGCTTAAGAGTGTTCCTTGATACTTATTACATCTATGCTAATATTTAAAGAGGCAGGTATACATACATATGTGTTTGTAAGTATAATGATGGCATTATGATAACATAACGATACAAGTATTATGCAAGTATACATAAAAACGTATTTATGACCATTATCAAAACTCCTTTTTCCGTTTAATAATTCTGAATGATGTGTGTACATAATAAGTAGGATAATTATTCAAGGAATGTAGTATTTAGTATACCTCTTGTACATCATTAATATTTCATTAATACAGGGAATTATGCATGTAAAATATATGGTGTATGATGATGATGATGATATGACATGATAAAGCGCATTAACTACAACAAAAATCTTGACATTATTGTACGTAATTAATTGGCGAGAGGAAGATGGGAAAATAAAAGTGATAGAAAAGTATTTACTTGCTGGGCTTTGCTAACGATTTTTAAGATACCATTTTGATACTACGATGGTGGATGGGTTGGCATTTCATAAAATTTCATTATTTTCAAGCAGGATGAATATGGATAAGCTTTTTGTGTAGAGTAAAGACAGGTAATACTACTTCAATGTTGAGCGTGAGCTTGTCTATATCTGAAACAGAAATACAAATACTGGAAAGGAAAACAACTTTCGCCTTTCTCCTTCCTGCTCATTCGCTAATTGAATCCTGAATATTCAGTAAAAGTGAGTGAGCCAGATGAAACAACTAAATAAAGTGTAGCTGTATGTTATTTGCTGCTTTATGGATACGTGTGTAGTTGTAGTTGGACTAACATAATGTATCAACTAACAGGAATAAATAACCGAGGTGGAAAACAGACTGCTTTGAACTTTTCTTGTTTGCTAACCTCACCTCAAGAGAAAGTAAACTTTTATACTGTGTTACAAAAATAAACATGATGATGTAGAGAAACAGAGAATCGGAATTTAGATAGCTAGCAACTTGGAGAATCTACGTATGGCCTCTGGCGTTACTTTATATTATTTGAAATCAACTCAACACTAATCATATTTTACCTGAAGAGAGACTAAATATTCGTCAGTGTTTGAACTTGATCTTTAAACCAAACAGAATCCATAAAATCATTTTGAGTTTTATCGTGACTTCATCATTCAATCGAAGACGGATATCATTACCAAAACGAGTAACTAACAACTTGATGATTACAGATATGCGCAAGAGGGTGACGATAAAGAATGAAATTTTTAAAGTTAGTAGCATAGCGTGCACTGCAAAAGGAACTGCATGAATGAAAATGAAAGAAAAGTAGTTTTTAATTAAGTGGACAATTTATGAGCACATTATAAACTTGTTCCAAAATTGCAAGGAAACTGACACGCAAATTCATGCCTTTTTAGTAACTCCATGAAAGAAAATGAAAACAATACTAAAATTTATAATTTCAGAGCATCTGCGTTAAACGGCAAGGTGCTGAACTAAAATGGGGAATTGAAGACTGTATAAAATGAGCAGGTAAGCTTGTACCACAAAAAGACATTAGTACAAATTAGAGTAAAACCTCTATTTTGGAAGTTTCACGTGTGTGTCTTTCAAAGGAAAGAATAACGGAACAAGTTGAAGCAGAATATTTACTGGGTTACATCACACAATCCCATAATATACACGTTGTGGGTCTTCGTCTTCTGCCTGAGAAAATCTCAAAATTTGTGTTCTCACCCGCTCGGGTGAACAAAAATAATATTTTGTGGAAAAGGAAGTAGGTAATCAAGCCTATTTGCTAGGTGGACTCCTACAAGGCCTAGTTAATAACGACATGAGCCCCTTCACCGCAAACAAAGTTGCATAAACTATTTTACACTATGCGATGATATAAGCACAAACATCAAAATAAGGCCAACGCAATGCACAAAACCGCAAAAGTACTACAATGGAGCAAACAAGGGAAAATGGAGTCTTTCATCTGCATGAATCCATTTGTTGTAGTCAATATATAACCTTATCATATACTATCATTGTCAGCTAAATTTGCATATGATATTGGATTTATCATAAAGAGTTACAGAATGCATTGTCCCTTCCGCCATCTTCATATGAGGAGTTCTACGTCATGCACACCATCACAATTTAATTTTTACAAGGACATCCATCCAAATGCACTGGCCGGATTTTATTGACAACGAACGAAGAGGAAAAAGGAGAACCGTGCTTATAGTTTTATACATACAGTATTTAGAAATTAGACTTCATGATGCCAATACTGCTATGCTGCTGTTGCTGCTCTTGGTCGATGGCTAAGCGAGCACTCCATTCTGATCCAATATGATCAAATTTTCCTCCCACGTTAGAATTTCCAGTTACACAAGTAGAGAAAGCTGACCTCATGGTTTTGCTAATTGAATTATTTTCAGTAACAAGAACAACAGCGAAACAAAATTTTAGATTTGCTTTTGCTGGTCATTATTTTATGCATCATGCTTCGTTGATTAATACAGGTTGGTTCATATATATACGCTCCAATATTTGCGATTTCGAGAGAGAAAAAGTTACCAAACACAAAACAACAAAAATCGTACCGAAACCCACTTGTGATGTGGATTGATGATGGTATATACTGTATGGTAAAGATATGCATAATATTATGGATGTTCTAAAATTGAAGTTTCAGTTCAATCCATGCTGCTCGGTTGTTTTGAGAGTAAACTAAAACATGAACTTTTTTTTTGAAGTGGCTGTGATTATAAAACCTCTTGACAAAGATTCGATCATGCAGATAAATTGACATCACTCAAACTTTTTGTCCTTGCTTTTAATGATCCCTTTTCTGTTTTTTCATTTGCTGTTTTTAAGTTCACGTTGACTTGACCTGATTTTGTTTCTGCTGTGGTGGAGCATGCCCAATGTTTAAACCAGCCAGTATAAAAGCTTGATTCCCTTTGTTCCTCTCCATTTCCGTTTCGCTGACATTATGTAATACAAGCATTTATTTTTGTGAATTTCTCCTTGAATTATCAATTAATACGGAATACAATATTGGTGAAAAGACACACGCGAGCCAAAAAAAAACTAGAAAAAGCAGCAGCAGGAGGGAGATGAGATGATGATGATGCACATGATGGAACAATAAACCAACTCACCATCACACCGGAAGCCAGGGACAACTTTTTCTATTGAGCAAACAAATGAGCTGTGCTGTCACCCGCCGGGGTTGGTCGGGTCAATTTCTGTGTGCTCCCATTAAATTAAGATAAGAAGAATGGGATATCACAAATAATCTATGGGACTACATGATATCATTATGGATAATGCATACATCCATAATATGAAAAGGGAGGAGTGGAAGGCGTGTGGGGGTGGATCACTTTACAAAGGATGTACATAACCAGACCATATATAACTCTATAAAAATGTTAGTGAAAAACAAGACCGACAAACCTAAAGTAGCAAAATGCCATTTTGGAAACCGTCGAAGGCTCTTTTGTCGTCTTGCAAAACAACTTGCTGTGCTGGTGCTCCTATAAGTTGGACTTGGTGAGGAAACTACAGGATATTAGATATTATATGGGCATATCACACAGCATTCATTTTATATTGAAATGATACCAAAAGAAAATTACACTCGACAAGCTTGACTCCTTTGGTTTAGATTCGAGTCTCTTCTCAGTTCATCTCAGCATGAAAAGATCTCATTACGATAATTTACTTTAGTTTCCTTGCTGAACCCATCTTTTTAAGTGTAGCGAAGCTAGAGCAGCTCTCTTTCTCTTTTCCCCGCTCCACTTTATTTTCTCCTCCTGTGACGACGCTGAAGGTTGATGAGGACGGTGGAGTTTCGAGTTTACTACTCTATTTTTGAGGTAGACAAAGACAGGAGGAGCATTTAATAAAACAACATGGCAGTTTCGTTGTAAGCACGAAGACTAATAGCATGTTGTACTTGTGTCATGTTGTTTTTTGTTTGTGGTGTGGTTGGTTGTTTGGTTGGATTTTCTGAGCTTGTCTACGACGAATAAATGAATATGTATATTATTATCCCTTTATTCTCTCACTCTCCTGTGACCACAATAATAATTTAGCCTCATATCATATGCCCAATATGCACACGTAGAAAAGCATTCATGATTTTGATATGTTTACTGGTCCTGGTTGTGGTGGTGGATGAAACAAGAATCATTGTTGGTGTTGGCGCTCCAGTTTTCTCCCAATATCCATGCATAATAGGAGCGTATACTCTTTGTTTTCACCTACTTTCCTCGTTCAACTTGGTAGAGGAGAGGGAGGGAAGGAACCAACAGAGAAGGAGAGTAACGAAGACACTGATTTATCATTTTGATGGACCCTATGGCTAAAAAGTAGGAGAAACTTTGGAATTTCCTTTGCCAACCGCAAATGACTTTTCTCCTTAATTCACTTAGGTATACGAAATTGCCTTAGTACTTTTTCGTGATTCTATTCACCCCTGTTCTCAATTCATTGAGAGTTGGGAGGAGAGAGAGAGAAAAGCAATTTTAGAATTAGGGAAATTACTCCAATTTATGAAGAAATTTAGTGTGATTGAAGTTCCTTCTTTGGAGTACAGCAATGAAAAACGGAGTAATAAAAACCCATTTTCAATCAAGTTTTATGACCCGGTAGACAACTTCCAGATAAACCAATAAAAATAGCAAAATAAAATATTTCATGTGAATTTCAACGAGTTTCTATGTATTTCGATTGGGTTTCAATTGTTTGTTTGGAAAATAATTTTAAAATACTCTTGAATAACTTTACTACATATTTACGTAAGTCATCTATGTCGTATCTAATCATGAGTATCTTAATTTTTAGATTTATAAGATTCTTAATGGCCGTGTAGGTTTAGCACAAACTTAATTATCAACCTAAATTAATAAGAAAAGCTGAGCTTTAAAAGCGTTGCGCGTTGGCAAGTCTGATAACAGCTCATCCCCAAATGTGCTAATATTTCCCAGTGCACAGGGATCATTACCGTTTTTATGACGAGTGGAGTTCTTTGTGCCCAATGAAAGGACAATGTATAGGATGTATGATATATAGGATATGTACGTACAATCATGATTAAATTGACAAGAGTATTACTCCTTATTGTACGGTTTTATGACATGATGTGAATATTTAGGCAGCCCCCACATTAATTCTCAAAATGGCTTGCCTATTCTGGGTAATAAAACCCCATCCCAATCCACCTTTTAGGAATAAAGAGAGCTTTTCCCCTCTGTTTGTTATTGTACCCAATTGTTATTGTCATTTTACTTAATCCCCAATGCCAGCTAGGCAATCTTTCACAAGACGCGATTTTTTTTGCTTTCTTCTCTTCTCGTCTTCCAGCTCTTGCTGCTGCTTCTTTCGCATCCATATCCACCAAACGTAGATTTCACATTAAAAACACCATTAAATATCAAGACCAACAACTCTCATTCCCTTCTTCGTAGTACGAAACGCACGACTACTAGGGGCTGTACTCCATTCAAACCAGAATCATGAAGGTTATGTGGCTGTACATAAAGGAGTTTGGTTTTTATGAATTTTTGATGTATTTACTTACAACACAACATAACCAACCTCATCCCAGTTGGAAGAGTACAAATGGAGAGAAAACGGAAATTGCCTGCTTCGAACCTGGATCCAAGAATAATGAAAAGAAGGGCAGGAACTACAAGCCAAAATTATTAAAAGAGGCGGAAACTTATCATTAATAAAAACAGAGCTTAACAAAAAAAAATATGAATAATGGCTAGGGAAGAACTATATTTCGTCCTATTTCCTTTGGAACCTAAAATCCAACTAAACTTTGCCTTTCTTATTCATGCCTTCGGCACCATATATAAAATATCATCAGCAAATAAACGACAAAGCTAAATAGCTGAAGGGTAGAGATGTATACTATTCTCAATGGAGCTAAATAGCTAACTTCTGTTTCCATTTTCATAAGGATGGACATACAGCGTGTGACGCGTAAAGTATATCGCTAGTTCTTCTGCTGCTACACGGAATCATGAATAGGGAAATTTTTATTACGAGCCTCAGCTTACCACGACGATACACTGAGAAACTGAAGAAAAATGAGAATGGCGGAGCTGGAGCATGTGAGATATGATGTGCAATTAATTTTCCAGAAGCATTGCTTGGTGGCTACAAAAGCTAACGATTTGAAAAGGTATACTTTTATGACATGACTAAACTACACAGTACAGTTTTCTCTCCAACTTGAATGCGAGTGTCCAATGTCTGCGTTATCTTCCAAAAACTCTTACCAGACGTCTTCTCTCTAAACACTGGCACTCATTACATAAAACTCTAACGTGGAACTCGGTTTGAGTTTGGGGAAGAACCAAACCAACGATAGATTTTTCAAGTTGATTGAGCAGCTCTAGTACCAGCTGCAGCTGTCTCTCATCTGCATGAATGGGAGAAAACTCTAGTATTTTGAGAAAACCCAAAACCAAGCCCAAGTCAAGTCAGTAAGACAGTTTTTGTGGGGCATGCGAGAGAAAAAAAACTGTGGAATGGGGACAGTTGAGCGATTAATCAAGCGTGAATTTGGCAGGAAGCATGATAGTAATTAATTCATTGGTATAGTTGCTATAAGTAAGCTGACATTCTTTACAAATGAATACCACAGGACACATTAGGCCCAAAGCATATCCTACCAATGGATAGCGTATAAGGAACATGAAATTACTGAAGACTTTCTGTAGAAATAATCAGTTTCATCTCTCTAAATATTAGTAATACAGGGCTTAATGTCAACCCGAACAAATACCAGGAAAGGGACCAAAGCCAATTACTAAAGAGGCTGGAGATTGCAAGTCCCAAAGGATGACTCATAAAACTAAAATTTTGAACAAACAGTGTTAATGATTTTGCTTTATTTCTGAATACCTCATTCATTTTGAATGTTTGCTTACATATTTACAATAGGCTTGTTGAACTCCATTCCACTTGTACACGTCGTGGGAGCGATCATCATCCAAAGTTGAAAAGCTTTTATTTTTTTGCAAATTTTTATGATTATTGAATGCACCATAGCTTTTTTGTCCCATAGTCCACACTGATTAATTTTAACAGTATGATTGTTTATGAATGAAATGCCTACAGGATTCTCTTTAGTTCCCATAATTTGTCTCTTGCTTTTTGCTACTTTAAAAAAATTCTGAATCAATATGACTCGTTTCGATAAAAACAAGCATAACATGACCAAACCAGTGATATGCAAATCGTAATGATAATTGTTTATCAAACCATGTAATTAATACCAACAACAATGATTCAGTTTTCCCAAGAGCGACAATTTAAGAATGTCGCAACCCTTTGTGATTTTCGCCACTGTGAATTTTTTAATACTTTTAACAAGCTGCAAAGTGGAGTTTTTATGCGAGAGGGATTGGATTTTGCTTGTCTTAAAATCAAATGGGTTCTGAAGATTATGCAAAAAAAATCTGGCATTGACATTACATGATTGACTCAAAGTTTTATGTGAATGAACGAACGATCCCTTTTCCTAATAGATTTTTGAATGTGTACTTAATTAAGTGATGCGAGCCCCACACACAATGGTTCAAAATCAGCGAGTTTAACTTTATGTAAATGAGTTTCACAGTTGATAAGAAAGGAGACAAAAAAGTGAGAAAATTTCAATAAGAGTGGAGATATGGGAGGTAATTGATATGTTAATTTTTTGTAACAAAAATTGAGCTAAATGAAGATTCCCTGAGGAAGACATATAGACACTCCTTGTTACCCCACATGCAAGTCCGTTTAACGGTTCTAATCTTAATGTATAGTAATTATCGCAAGTTAATAAAAGACTGATAATATCATTATGCCCCCTTTCTTTCCTACACGAAGCAATTGATTCCTTAATCAAGTTTTTTTTGCAAAATTAAAACGGGTGCTATCAAGATTTGGTAACAAATATAAAGGGAATGTGAAAGGAAAATGAAATTGGGACCATGCGATAAGTGTTTTATGCAAAAAATCAAAAATTGCAGAAACAATGTAGGATGATAATAACAGGTGGTGGTGATACAGTATTCTGTTTCAAGGTAAAACACCCAACTATCTAGATTATGGGTTTTCAGGTACCTGCAAATGGCTACCATCTTCCTTTTCCCCTTTCATTTCACATCAAATTCAGCAGTTTGTGCAACAATGGTATGCAATTATTGCAATATGTATGTGATTATCATAGCCCAATATATTTTTTAACATTTTAACCTCAATATTTCGGTGTAATCGTGTCATCCGTGTCCACCGTCAGTTAAAAGCATTGTTTGTCATCATCTCATCCCGTCACTATTCCGTTGTTTGTGCAACATTTAACTTGCAACTGTGTAAAATAATATTATGTTACATCTTTTTTATATTATGTTTTTTTGCGGTTGACCAAAACGCATATTTTACGCAGCTTGTTGTAAATACACAGAAGTATAAAACAGCAAGGATGCAATTGAAACTGAAATGAATTTAAGCAAAGCCAAAAGTGTGATGATGACAAGATTACATAACAATAGTAATTGAGATGGATGAAGTATATAATCCTCGCATTTCCTACTCAGCCAGCGCAGCGGTTTATGAAATTGAAAACAAACTGAAGATTAACTTCTTGGCCCATCTTCAGTTCATCTAGTTTTACAGCAAAATAACAATTTTGATTGCAGCAAACACTGATAATATGTCAGTTCAGTGTAGTAAGTATGCAAAAAAGCCGGATTTGTCAAAGAAAAAAGGCGTAGCTACTCTGTTTGCTTTATAACACTCCCTGGCAGCATTTGAAAAACAAATAGCATGTTTCAGCAAGGAAGCTTTTTGTAGTAATTACACACATTACGGTAGACCAAAAAGTACATTTTTTTTGTAGAAAAGCGCCTGCACGCGATCATAGTTAGGTTAGTTTGGTGTTACAAGCCCATGCGAAGAGGAAATGGCAAAATAATTGAATTAAGGGGAAGAAGTAGTGTACTGCATTCTACGGTTGACGGTGTATTACGATGTTACACATTTTATTGCTGTCACTTCCTTGTAAGGTTAATGATGCTTAAACGGTGCTCCAATTAGTTGACACTTTTTGCCATTGCCATTATGTACCTACGTACCTAAACCTAAAGTACGTAATAAATATGTATAACGCAATTTGTTCATGGCTCATATACTTATCTATTGGTAAAACGTTCCTTTGCGATTCGTCACATCAATTATGGATGAATGTGTGGCAGTGCGGCCATTTACTCAGGTAAACGTCTACGCAACACACATATTCGTTTTGGTACTCAAGTGCCTTCATTCTAATTGGCTCTTATGCTTCTTTTTCTACTAATTTTTCCAAAATGAAAAAATGACAATTTTTCTCTTGTCAGCTGTCATATTTAGTGACACTTAAACTCTGAACAACTCCATCAAGTATAATTCCATTAAAGTATGACAATGTCAAAGAAGTTGAGTGGAATTCATTTTTAAAAATTCTCTATTATTAGTAGACAAAGTTCAATAGCTTCTGTGTCAATTTGCATATTTTCCCACTAATCTCATCGGAAAACTATAAGTATTAATGTGTTACATTGTACTAGACGAAATAAGTGATAAATACAACTTCAAATATTTATTTTTCATTCATTGCACCTGCACCAGGGAACTAATCTGCAAAAATGCCCACACGATGATACGACTTGACTTTATACATAATATTGATATAGAACGGCTAGCTCTGCTTTTAAATACTATCTTCAGTCCTCATATGATATGCTATTGATTCGATATACCTGTGAGTAAATTAATTACAGAGCTCATCGTTATAAATTCCCAGTCAAATTATTTGCTAAAACGTGTAAAATCGAAACAGTCGCTTTTGGAAGAAGAGGATAAAAATACGTCTATTATTCATGTTCTCTGAGTCTGATGCAAGTTTAATTGCATATTATACCTTTTAATTAAAGCGTGTAAAACTGAAGCAAAGATGTTGATGATGTTGTGGTATGCTGTGATTCTATTTTGAGGTAGAAAAGACGACGTGTGAGGATGCTTATTATATGCACATTTTTGCGCAGGAATTAGTAGTAGCAGCATAAAGCGTTCCACACAAAATTGCAGTTCACACACACAAATGTAGTGCACCACCTGCGACAATATTTTTATATTATTTTTCTCGCATTTTGAAATCTGCTGATGATGATGATGACGACGATGTGACTTGTTCAATTGATGATGCCGCAATACATAAACTGAGAAGAAGCTCAGCAGTGGTAAGTTGATTAAGATACCCCAGAGTTGTCTCGAGTTCTCATGAACGTGAACTATAATTTTCTTTTTTCATGCGATTTGACTATTATTATAGAGTCGATTATTTGATGAGTGTCTCGTTTGCAAAAAATGCTAATTTATCTAGTCAAAAGTTGAGCAAATACTAAGTATGTATAAATCACCATATATATAGCAGTTCACAATCGAAACGGATTAGACTTTTTTTGCTATCAAGTAGGTAGTGGTCATATAGTTTTAATTAGGTAATAATGGATCAACTAACAAGGTTAAATGGCATGTGTGTGCTATGTTACATACGATTATGAAAAAATGGATACAGTGTGTGTGCACTCTACCTGATTAGTAGTGTAGACTAGTCATTCATTAGGATTTTTACGGGTGTGCACTTTTGCTACTAGATCAGACCATATTATGCACCTTCAAAGTAGTTAAATAGTTATGTAAGCAAAAAGCACAGATTGGAGCACAAATCTAATTAGGGGCATTTAATGTGACGTTTAAAGCAGCATATTATCTGTCATCAGATTCGAGGTTTTGTGCTTACATTGCAATTTTCAGTTTGAGATGTGTCTAATTTTATATCTTATGATGAAACGTCAATTATAATTTACTCGTTTTTGTAACCCGATATTTTAATATGAATTTAATTTGAATTGAAATGTTAAAAATAACGAAGTAAAAACAGCATTATCTAAACAGCGTCTTGACCTGCAAGTAAAACGCAAGGTCCGTTCCAATTAAGTGGTTATGCCATAATACCGCTGACTTAATTGTAGACTAGATATAGCTGCTGCCTTCCATTCGACCATTACTTGTGATAATTCATTTCACAAGCAAAGACAAAACCCTGAAGCGTGCCTTTCAGTCTGCCCCATACCCAACTAAATATTCTGCCCTTTGCCTTTTTTGACCTTTTCAAAGTTCAACTTACGTACCTACTTATTTGGTTTTTATTTTTCCATCGTTCACAACTACAAGCTAATTTACATGAAAATCTCTTAATTTTCTTCTCATCTAAAAGGTCATCATTGCAATAAACATCAGCTCAATTTGCTTGTAATTCTTTACTTAATTACACAAAAAAAAGTTCTATTCATTTCATGAGCACTCACAACTGGTACTATTTGGCATAAAAATGCACTCATTTGTCATTGTTTGTTTGCTAAAAAGTTGAAACACATTCTAGTTACAAGAAAAAAGAAATATATGTATAAATAAAGCTAGGAATATCTACCAAGACACTGCGATGATGAGCAATGACCTTCACTTTACATGGGGACAGGGACAAAGGTGTGTGCTTTTAATAATGTGTAATGTCTTTTCTGCTCTGCTCCTATTTCTTTTTTTCTTAGTCAATCAGATTCTAATCAGGAGTAATCAGCATGGCCGTTATATTATTATTTATTTTTCAAGCAACTCATTGTTTGCGATGTATTACCATAATACCCATTTCATATTATATTATGTTATCTCATGGAAAGATCATCCTCCGTCTTAATTTTCACAATATACTCAAGCACACACACAGCATCTTCGCCTTAATGTATTATAATCCTAATCATCACGACTGACAAAGAAAAAAAATGGCATGTAAATACAGAAGTGCAACAATCACAATAAGTATGCATAACCCCATGTTACGTACTTCTACCACTAGATAAAATGCATGTAGTAGGTATGCATATTTGTGAAAATGGATTACTGGTCGATGAGAAAAGAACAAGAGAACGAGTGGATAACCCAACATGATGATAACAGCTAACCAACCCAAAGGCTAAATATTCCAATCCAAATGATTCATGAATGACTGAAAGTGAGTGAGTGTCATACAACAAATTTGTTTGTTTTTGGAAAGGAATTTGTATTCTCAGGAGAATATTTGCATTTCTCTTTCTAACTTCACCACAAGCTACAGCTCGAGAATTTTTTTTCACCTGACAAAAAATGTGCGTGTGGTTCTATACCCACAACACATGTACAGCATGAGTATTATAGTAGCTTCAAAGTGCTCCTGAATAAATTAGCAATGAATTAACATTAATAGCACCAACACGTACGTTTGGAGCTAGAATCGAAAGTACATTTGAAAATGAACTCAGTTCGAAATAAAATGAGTAACGCACGCCAGCAGCGTACCTTACTGCATTAACTATGACATTTAATGTAGCGTAAAAGTAAAATCATTCACATAATAATTTGCATTTTTGTTTTTCGAAAATTGTGCGTTTTCAGTAACATGCAAAATGAAATGCAGTCCTGGGGGCTATTTAAATCATTAAATGCATAATACAAATGTGCTTATACCATTGTGATATATGAATAGTGCATTGCTCTTATTGTGTATTGACTGTAAAAAGTCGACTAGGTCAGTATGATGTCACTTAAATCAAGTATCACGTAATCACGATGATGATGATGACGATTATACGCAAAGGGTTTTAACACATGTACACCCTGACTTACATGCACTTCTCCCCTTCTTTTCTCTCTCAAACAACAAGTTACAACGAATATGATATAGGGATTATTGTAATGTAACAAGTATAATATTTTTTAGTTCCCATCCTTTTACTTTCATTAAATGTATTCTCAGCCATTTTACAAGCTTGTGTGATATGATGCCATGCTTATCGACAGGATTTATCAGTGACTCAGTTCACTGGTGGAAATGCATGCAGGAGTGGAAAATAGTTGGGTGTTTTAGCCGCGTTATGTTATGAGAAGTTGACATTATGTGTATTATTTGTACACAAAATACAATACGTAATGCAGGGCATAGGGATGACACCCCTTACGCTTTCATTATGGTAAAATATTGTAAGGCTAATTAAAACCAGACTCATCCTCCAATCCCCATTTCAGTTGAGAATCGTCAGTGGTACAGGACGGAGTTGTGGTGCTGTAAAATAAATAAATAAATAAAATTTCTATTTATTCGGCTTGGATGAGCCAAAGGCTCCTTGGATTCAATATTTTTCATGGATTGGATTAGCATTCATGGAGTGATCACGAGCAAATAGCAAGTCACCATATAGTGCGTTCCAAGTGTGGACTTGACACTTGAACTTGAGCAGTGTCACCTGAAAGTTGTCTCAACTTGTGGTGGTGCATCTGATGTTTTTGTGATATAATTTTTATTATAATTTATTCACCTTCTTCTTTCTTAACTAACAAAAATTGGAAAAATGTCGTTTTCAACAAAAGTCAAAATGTGTTCATCCACCTTGCCTGTGGTATTGTTGCTCCTGTTTGGGAAATGTGATGCGCAAGGGGTTGGTGTTGGTGGTGGTAGTAGTAGTAGTATTGGGCCCTCAGGCTCTAGTATTGGTGGACGTGGAAATTCGGTGACGAATATTTACTCGGGAAATGTGGAAAACAGTGATAGACTCATTGTGACTCCATACATTACCAGAGGTGAAATTGATTTAGCAAGGAACTTATCGCGGGTGAGCAATTTCACGAGAGTGCAGAGCTACTCTGGATTCTTTAATGTGCATCCCACATACAACTCCAATTTGTTCTGGTGGTTTTTCCCTGCTGCGGTAAGAAACGATTTGAAGACTCATTTTCATACGAATAACGAATATCGCTGTGTTCGACCGCTTTGCAAGTTATGTGTTAAGAAGCTGTCCGTGCAGCGTTCAAAATGTCCTTTTAAAATTTTTTAAAAAACTGTTTTATATAGTCACAGAAAGTTAAATTAAAAGTTTCAGCATTACCAAACTAAATGAATTTCATTACAGTACAACGCTGAATATGCTCCAGTGGTACTCTGGCTCCAGGGCGGTCCAGGAGCTCCATCCCTGTTTGGTCTGTTCACGGAGCACGGCCCATTCCTAGTTGACTCCAAGAGTTACCTTAGGTTCCGTAGTAATCCTTGGTCCTTGACGCATTCCGTCCTCTACATTGACAATCCAGTTGGTTGCGGTAAGTTTTTTTACACAGAGTCAAAGCAGCATTCACTTTAATTCTCAGAATTTGTTGTTTTATTTCGTGTTGGAAAGCTTTGAGTTACAATCGTATACCAAGCTTTGTTTACCCAACACACATTTCCTTTTATTTATTTGCTGAGGATTTTTGTTGTATTTTTTCCCAAAATTGCTCAGGTTTCAGTTTCACCGAGGATGAGAACGGCTACGCTAGAAATGAGAAGGATGTCTCCCGGGACTTGTACAATGCGCTCACCCAGTTCTTCACCATGTTTCCAAAAATGCAATCTCGGGACTTTTACATCGCCGGACAATCTTACGGAGGTATGCTTTCTCCACATGTTCTGTGTAATATGTGTGATGTGATGTGATTCTAAAAGCTGAAAAGTAAAGACAAATATTTAAGGAAAAGAGAAAGGAGAAAAAGGGTTTGTGTGATCATGTCGCGGTGTCTTGTACGAAATCTCAGCAATTGAAACGGAACCAAAGCAAACCACTTATTTGAAGACCAAGAAGAAAAAATACTTATCTAAATTTTTAGCCCTCTCCCTTTTTTTATTTATTTCTTCTCAGGAAAATACGCTTTGAGTGTGGCTTACAAAATCCACAAAGAAAATCAAGAGCTTCCTCCAGTTCGAATGAATTTGAAAGGAATCATTCTCGGAGCTCCTTTTGTTGATCCCGTTAGCATGATTGATTTCGGAGAGTACATGTACAACATTGGACTCATTGATGAGAACGGAAAAGCTCACTTTGATCAAAAGTATGCCGAAGCCAAGGATCTCATTTCGAAGGGAAAATGGCTGGAAGTTGACAGTGTAAGTCTATGCACCATATTTTTTTCTACTAGCGTAACACAACCACCACGAAATCTCTCCGCTTCGTAAATTCAATTTTATATTTGTTTTTTAAAAAAAGAGTTCCAACTTTCTTCTGAAACTCAATTTTAAGTGCATTTCCCCCTGAAAACTGAGTAGATATTATAGGTATGCACCATTTCTAAACTCCAATAGCATGTTATCAACCCTCAAGACCAGACCTTGCATACATAAAGATAGGAAAACACACGTTTGATTTCGTTTCGTGAATTTTTATGGTTATGCGCTTCTTGATCTCATTTTCATACATTATTGTTCGTGAAGGAAAGAAACCCCAAGCTGTAACTTTTATATCCGCAATGAAAAGAAATGAAAATGGCAAAAGGCGAGTTGAGAGAGAGAGAGGAAAAAATTAAGTTTTACTTTACACGTAACGCGTACATGTAATAAGGTATTCTTTTTGTCCTAAATCTTATAAACATTTCCGATCATCAAGCATATCGCAAGCATGCAATTTTTACGATTGCTTAAAAAGGGAAGGTTATCCTTGTTCAAAGTTACAAAGTGGAATTATTATTAGAGCTCCCTCATTGTTGTTCGTAAGAGATTACCTAACCGCTCAATGTATAAACATTATTATTATTACACATACAGTATAAGTTTAGTCACACGTGTGTGTATTGTTTTGAGCTTGAGAATAGGATAAAGTTATAAAAAGGGAAAACTTTATGATGAGCAGGACTGATGCTGGCGTGATTACGATATTCGTAATAATAAAGTGTCTTCTTCCCTTTTTCTTCAGACACTGGCTCTCCTTCAGGTTGCAAATGAGACATGAGACAAAAACGAATTTAGCTATGTTACATTGTAAGCTTTGTGGATGTGCCAATAATTAATACAGGTTCTCTTCATCATATCACATCACCATTCTAGGCTATGTACATACATAAGTTTTAGAAATGATTTACGAGTTACAGTTAATTGTCAGGCCAAGCTCCACTACTATAGTTATATAGAGGGATATAGAGTGCTGCGTCAGCTTCAGCCAGAAAAAGTAGCCACAGCGAAGAACAAAGTATTGATTATTATGAATGCTATATAGTGGAAAACATAAAAACATGTAAAGCTAGGCCACGATGTCGATTAAAGGGATCCCCACTTGAAATGTGAAGGGGGAACTTTCCATGTGAGCTTTTCCCACGACCCATCACCCCTTTTTCTTTGAAGTTCTTTTTCACATGTACAACATAATACCACAGCATTCAAACTTGTATAGTAGAGTGGTTGGTTTACTGAAGAGCTTCACAAAACGTTCACTTTCATAGCCTAGTGTGACTTCTGCTTATCGAAATTTATCTCAGTTTTAGTTTTTTTTTCATGATGATATTCTCTTTAGAAAAATACACGTAATGTAATGTAATGCAGGGTTTCTTTTATCTACATTCTGAGTATAAAATGTATAGCAAATACTAATGGGCATATTTTTCGCAGCTTGTGAATGATGGGTTGATAGTACGTATCTCAGGATTGATTCGTTAGCCGATGTGAATGTAAAAAACATGATTAATTCTTGATGATTTGATTTAGCATGTGACATGACATGATATAACAACAACTCGTAATACACGTCAGTCATACAAAGAAAAAGGACGTAATTAGCTGGGGCAATACGAGAAATGAATGTGTGGAATTCGTAAACGTTTAAATTAAAGTAGGATACATTTTTATAGATTTTTATCCGAACAACAATTACTCATATAATATGCTAATTATATAACTTGAGATGGTACGATAGTAAATCAGTACTGAGGAAATCATTATCCGAAGGCGAGGCAAGGGGATGGATGGTGTAAAATTTGCAATTAAGATAATTTGAATGGTTTCTTCCTCCCATAACCTTTTTAGCTAATGGATGAGCTCCTCCACGGGGATTTCACACCGTACCCAACCTACTTCAAGAATGTGACTGGATTTGACTTTAACAAAAACTTTTTGGAGGAACAGCGCCCCAAAACTTATGGATTTTACCAGCAATACATCCAACGGGATTATGTTCGACATGCCATCCATGTTGGGAATACGGTTTACCAAAACTTCAACTCAACCGTTTTACGTTTCATGCGACAAGACTTTCACCAATCTGTCAAGCCATGGGTGGAAGAGTTACTGGATGCTGACTACCGAATTATCATCTACTCCAGTCAATTGGATATGGCTGTGCCTCACACTGGAATCGCGAGATTCATCCGCTCCCTCAAGTGGAAGGGTACTGAAGACTATGCTGGTTCCGAGAGGAAGATTTGGAAGGTCAATAGGGAGATTGCAGGATATTCAAAAACAGCTAAGAACTTGATTTACTTGTTTATCAGGAATGCTGGTCATGTTGCCCCTCATGATAAGCCAGAGTGGACTTTTGATATGATAAATAGGTTCACAGCTGGAAAATCATTTTAACTTCTATTATCTTAACAATAATTATCCTTTGTAAAACAAAGTCATATTTTTTTTATTGAATTGGCTCAAGTATAATTGGAGTATATGGAGAAGGCTAGGTGAGGATATGCATTGTGATGTAAGGGGGATTTTGGGTGAATGGAAAAAAATTTTGAAGCTGGAAACGCAAACCAAATTGAAATGTTTATTCTATACCGTTATATATTTTACAAGCTGGGACTGACCAATGCCAATAGTTTCAAAACAGGTCATTTTTTGAAGGAGAACTAATTATCTAATTATTTTTGCGCAGCATACGTAATTTTACCTCTATAATATTTTATTTATCTCCTCGACCTCCCCTTTTAAGATAAGGATAAAGGATGTACATACCACATACCTATAAATATACACTTATTATACTACTGCAATGAGTGCCACTTGTTAAATTTAAGTTAACTGTTTGAAATGAGATGACCTTTATTATTTCCAAAGACGCCTTTGTTTTTAATCGCTTTTCACAACGCGACATGATCTTTTGTTTCCTTCTTTCTTGGGGTAAAAAAGAACTGATTACTTAAGTGGACACGCTAAGGACAAGTTTAACAAGCTGGACTAATATATTTTTTACATAATCTTGAAAAATGATGAAATATATACAATTCTGGGAAGTTTTTATTACTAGCTCAGCACTTCTCCTTAAAATTAATTGCTTCTTGAAGCTGAAGCTAACCCTTGACTTTATTTTCAAAAACTGTTGCTCCACACCTGAATACTTTATTGTTTATTTGTGGACTGTCCTCCTGTCATCATTTTTAATTAACGTCAATGACACAGCGTGATGGACAATGTGTAATTTTAATACTAAATTAAGCAAACAATTATGCATATAGTCTCTGTACACACAGACAAACTATGTATGAAATGTATGTAATGTGCTTACTTAACTGTGAACATGTATGATTGATGTAATGTACGAATAACATGTACTTGTGTGTGTGTGCATCAAAGTAATTATTGTCAATTGTCATCAATCATCTTGGCAAGAGATTTATTTTTTATTTTTTTAGGCATATCCAAGTCTTGCTTTGCAAAAAGTTTGATGTGTACATACATATAGTACAGTGTTTGGTGCACGTGCGTGATTTAATTTTATTATTTTAGCTTGTAAGCTCTAATAATAGACACATAATATTATATATTTTGAGAGAGATTTTTATAACGTAATATACCGTGTGTGGAATCCGAACAAAAGGAGACAAAAGCAACACATTGCAATAATACCTTTGAAATACGATACATATAAAGAAAATGACAATAAAAACTGTAAATTCTGCCTTAGAAAGAACAACCAAGTTTTATTTGTGTTTACTCAATAGTGTGCAGCGTTATCATTATCTGTTTAAGAGTCATTTTGATACATTTGTAAAAAAAATGCACTGATATTAGGAGCACTATAGTAGAGTACATGAGTTGATTCGGGTTATGCAATTTTTTTATTGTGTATCATCGCCAATCCCATTTGTTGCACTTGTTTTGCCTTGATGATGGTGATTAAATTGAGGCTAAAATGTGGAGGAGAGGATGAATACCCATGCATACTTACGTATATTTTACGATTTAATCAGTGTGAGTAAATGTTGGGACGGTGGCACCTGCACCATCAACATCAACTCTAACAACCCTATAATATACCTTGGGAGCACGACAGCTAACAATGCACATCACACAATAATATTATGATTATTGCAATATTGCAGAAAAGCTGCAGGGAGTCAGAGAATTTGCAATAATATACATATATATATTGTTGAGAGTTGAATTGGAGGGGATGTGGGGAGTACTTTTTATGTAATGCACATGTATCTGTATGTTGAATGTGAGAATGTGATAATTCCCAGAAGAAATCTAAGAAAAAAATAGCTTCACTTTCTTACGTGTATCAAGTACTCTCTATATTTGGAACGCCTAAGGGGCGCAATGACAAGTCGATGGTTTGTTAAAGTAAGTTATGTGTATCAGCTTCGCATCACGTATCAACATAAGGTTTCCATCTTATAAATCAACTCCTATATAATATGTTTTGCTTCTTGTTCAGAAACCAATTCAAGAATAAAAATGCTACTTTTGATGTTTTCGTAAAGTACTTTTTAGTTTATGGACTCCTGATGGAAGAGACCTGTGTGTACCTTTTGATCATTTATTTATGTATGTGCTTTGCTTTACGCTTAAACTAGTTTTTCTTCTAAAACACACCCAGCAATGTGATGGTGAACTTTGAAAGAGGGATACTGACTGATGTAGTCAAAGGCAAAGACTGAAGAGGATCGTGGGGAAAAAGTGAAATGGGGTTAGTTCATTCCCACTGGTTAGCATTTCTCTAGAAGACTAGACTTAAAGTAGCCAGGCCAGTCTATCCTTTTTGGGAATCAAGAAGTTAAAAAATACTACATACAGCACACCGGAGTCTTGTCATTGATCTTACATTAAGACGAGACGAAGCAGGTAAACATGTAATGTAATGTAATGCAGTTGCATGGATGCATGAAGTGACGTAAACGTAAAAAATATAGAGACAAATTGTCGATTGAGTTCCGGTATAGAAATAAGTTGGAATGTCAGTTTCTTCCTAACATATAGTTTGATGTTATGAATGCTGAGCAGAGAATAATTTTCATTTTGTGAATCGCCTTTGAATGCTTTTAAAAGAGTTTACCATATAAATACACTTGCACGCAGGTTTGATTTGGACTACGATGTTTCATGAATTGCATGAGAGCAGCGCAAACAGTTACCGTATATTTTAGAGATGAATACAATTTTTTAGAATATCACACTTTCTGTTCAAGTGTGTCCCAAATGTTTTATTACCTACGTTGCCAAATGGGACAAGACGATTAGGAAAAAATGAGAAAATTTCCAATGCGCATAGAAAAATATGAATCTTCTCCGCATGTGCAGTTTACCACTAATTTTTTATGTATATCTGTTTTGCACTCTGCTAGCAGTGCTGACAAGTGTCCGCTTGTATGTATTTGGCTTCCTGAGTACTTATCCTTTTTTAACACTATTCAGTAGTAAGCAAACAAACTGTTTAGTCCCATGTTCATCACACTACAAAAGTTTTGAGACGTTCCTTAAGAGATGACCTTTTCCTTCAACAAAAAGCACTTTGAACCAATTACTGTAAAGCTGCCTTCAGCTCATTAAATTTTCCATGTCAAATTAAAATGTGAAGTTCATAACGGTAGTAAGCAGTACACATCATTATAGCATGGTTGAGTAGGCCATGCCAACTTGCTTCAACGGCCGTGTCAACCATAATGAGCTTGCGTTTGAGATAAGAATATTGTACACAGCAAAAATTAACTTCAATTTTTTGAAGGATTTGAAAATCTCAAGCTGTGTACTTTTCTTTGAACTGCTATGAAGTAAACATCTTCAAACCTCTGTCATGCGGCACACCATCCTACGCATTTCTACCTTAACTTTTTTACAGATAATATTAGTTTCTCCATTTCAGCATCCAACATGGATTTGCAATAAGCAAACGGGTGGAATAGCATAAAAAATGTGAATTAAGATGACGACCTACCGTATCGCAATTCCGCGATCTGGTTCACAACTTCAGTATCGCGATCTGTTTCATTGCAAACTGCTTCGAAACCATCTGTACATGCTCATCGGTAGAAAGACGATACACATAACAACCTTTAAAAACGTGTAATTGCGTAGTTTTAATCGGTAAGGTCATGTATGCATTGAAGGATGAAACTGGATTAAAACTTTGGCGAGTTTCAGTTGATATAAACATGTACTCTGCGACACTAAGTTCTTTGGATTGCCAATTTTTTCATAACAAAAATATACACAACTGAATAGATTAGATTAGAGCATCGCAGAAGCGTGCATGAGCAACGAGCATTTATGATTTCAGCTTGTTTACAAATATGCATCGAACTTGTGACTACACTGGTTCAATATCCTGTGAACACGTTCGAAATTGGAAGAGTTCCTGTATCCGGATTCCGGAACAGGGACATGCATAAACAGGCACACTGCTCATTAGCGAAGGATTTTGGAATATGACACGCAAATGTTATACATTTACATGTTTTACTATATTCCATCCAGGTATATATAGGCATGTTTGTTATTTTTGGGGGCAAAATGATAAATGTGAAGCTGCTGCGTCACAGCAAGATACTGACTTGACTTCGTTTCTACCTTAAAGACCATCATTCATCATCATCATAATATTTATCCACACCACACAACCTGCCGAACTCTTTGTCTACAGACAGATAAAAGTAGTGAAGGATGGAGTAAAACTGAAGAAAGACAAAACTTTTGTTCCACGTTCTCGCCAATATGATGATGAAGCTGAAGGAAGAGTTGAGTTAATCGCGTCTATTCATTTTTAATGAGTTTTCGGATCCGTAGAAAAGTTTTGTTTCTCAGAGTGGAAGCTTTTAGAAGAGAACTGGGTGGAGGAAAGCCACCGTATTCTGAGTAAAGGATGAATGTGCGAATCCAACAGCCAGAATGATAGAGTTAAATTTGTAGTTATTTTGCAAGTGACAAGTTTCATTTCATTCTTTTGTTTTGGAAACAGAATGCCAATACATACAACGTTAATGTTGATGCTTTCCACTGTATGTGCATAAAATCAGACCGAAGAAGATCGGCAGAGGAGAAAGGAGTGAGAATGATGATAGTGAGGAGGAAGACACCCAGAGATCCGGAAATAGAAATGTGTAAAAATACTCTGCGGGTTAAAGTCATAAACTCATAAGGTTATATGGGAGTTGGATTCAGTTGGAGTGTTTTCTTGAAAGAACCATGCATATGCATGCACAATAAGAGTCTCTTCCGCATAGAAAGGTAACGACTGTCTAAACTCCATGAGCGAAATATTACGATATTGCACGTACACATTTTCTTTCTAATGTTTACTTGGATCTAGAGTTTGAAAAACACTGTACATTTTAGCAATATCTTCAGTAAGTTGGCAACATTTCATCATGGGGCGGGATGGGATGGCGAAATGGACAGAGATAGAAAGTGGTTAGCAAATAATCAATTTGCATTTTGCAAGTCCTTCAAAATAAAAACCTTTTACAACTTATGCTTTCATCTTCACTACATATTCCTCAGTTTTACGTTCGCAGACCTCAAAACTTGAAGCGATTATTTTAGACGAGAACTGTGGTTGCTTTTCGTTGTATTACATTCAAAATATTGTATATATCAGCATAGCATAATCTTGTTCGTTCACCTGTTGTAAGTTTGTCCAGTTGAATCATTGAAGCTTGGAGCATAGCAATTTCAACAAAAGAATTGAATTGATGTTCAATGTGATCGGTTCATGACGTTTTCACGAAGAGGTATCAAAATGGCTCTTGCCCAAACATCTAATATCGTATCCGTTCTGGATCCACGTAAGTTATTACTTTAATTTTGCATTGTGTGCATAAAAACTCTGCTCTGCTCTCATATTTCCACTTGAGTCTAAAAAACCTGCAGTTTATATCATTTCCAAAAATATTTTCCACAACAAAAGGGGAAAAATGATAGAAAAACTAGTTTAAACAAGCGTTTTTTTATATTGTCAGCTTCAGAAGAGGAGTCAGAAGCCGAACGTCGGAGAAGAGAGTCCTTGTCATTTTCAGAACTGATCAGCACAAAAATCCGATTATGGGAAGAGCGCCATGCTCTGGATGATCAAGAGATGGAGAAAGAGGAAGATGAGAGAGGTGAAAACGTAGATGGATGGGCACTTCTGCCCGATATCGTCCTTGAAAAAATATTTTCATACTTGAGCATTGAGAAAAAATACTATGCGAGCGTCACTTGTCGAAATTGGTATCGGGTAAATAGTAATATGGAAAATAGTTTCTCTTTTTATTATTAACCAAAAACCACGCACTACTTAATAATTGTATGTGTATTGTGCTGATTGTGGGTTTGAACTGGATGATTTTTTTGGTAGGCATTTCACTTACCACGAGTTTGGTGGGACTTTGTTATGAACGATACTACACTGACACGATGCCGATTTGATTATGGAGAAAAGTGCTGGAGGCATGTGCTGGAGCATCACCGAACACAGGAGATGATTCGCAATATTGGCAATCGCATTCGCAGCCTTTCCCTACATCCCACTTCTTTTGCTGGACTTTTTGCTCACTTTCACTTTATGAACCATCTTTCGTCTTATGCAGAACGCTACCTCAGTAATTAGGCAGCGGCTTTTCCATATACATTATATTTTGATACACATGATATTGATAGTGATATTAACTGTTTTATAATTTTGGCATGAATTTATATGTAGATGACCCAACATCTCCAAATGCATGTCAGTTCAACGTTGAATCCTTTCGTTTCAGCTTCTTTTGTGATATCAAGACTCGTGATGAGCATTTCATTTATGGAACAGGTAAAACTAGTTCTTGAACTAAATAAAGTTTTAGAAAATTGCACACAAAATTGCCGTTACATCTGCTAAAAATAAAAACAGGAGGGGAAATACTTGGATGTTTGAAGCGCTTGATTGGGAAGCTGACCAAGCTTCGCAGTCTTCGCCTATTTGATTTACTGTTGGACGAGGCAGAAGCTTTGAATTTGCTGGATGATGCTTGCATGACGCTATGTGAGCGGCTTACCCACTTAGCTCTTATCAACGCTAGTAAATATCCACTGGAACTCCTCCATCCGGCTGCGTTTGTCAATCTCGTTAAGCTTTACATCAGTCCACAGAATTTGGGAGATGAGCTGGTTCAGGTGTTGTCAGCGGGTTCATTGGAAGAGATGCATATTGTACAGAACAGCTACACAGAAACGGCTGTCGCAGTGTCGGCCAAATGTTGGATGTTGGCTTCGTTTAAAGTGTACCTGAGAACGTGGAGCAATGTTCATCGGGATATCGTTTGGCAAGAAAAGGCTCCATGTGTTTCTGTCATTTATGATAGCCCAATGACAAAAGTGAGCAGATGCAATATGCCTGCATTTTTTTTGAATGTTGTCTCAATTGCAAAAGTTTGAATTTTAATAAGTCATGGACCATGCACAATACAAGTATAATTTTCATTTGAAACTTGTATTTTAGCCATCCCAAGATGCAATGCTTACTATTACCGATTTGTACCCTGGTCTGACCGAATTTGGCTATCTGACGATCCCAAGGTTTCGAAGTTCTCGAAAGTTTGTGAATAGAATTGATGCTCCGTTGTTGCGTTTCTGCAGACGATGTCCGTACTTGACTACGCTGGTAATTTTGAATTTGGTATTCAATTAAACAGATTAAACTAACGTTTTGCACGTTGTGCTAAAAATATAATTTTTTTTGGATTTCTCAATTGTAGTATGTTCGAGACCGGATCAGTACCTCTACCGCATTGTTGATTGCTAGTATGAGCCCAAACCTCAAATACTTCATCGTGAGAAGAAATGCTTGGTTGAAAAAACGAGATTACATGTTCCATGATGACCTCCATTTAGACTATAACTTTCGAGAGTGGATCAAAATCAATTGCGATTCTTACGAAAAAACAAGTCGAGAGATTTCAAAGATACTTGGCATTTCATGGAGACCTATGTCTGACAAGGAATTCAAAATTTTATGTCAACAACGTCCTGCATACTGATCGGATGAAAATTGCTTCGTGTTATATAACCATAACTCGAAATAGAACATGTTGATAGCTTGACAGAATTATCTAACGTACGTAATCCATGATAACATGCCTAAAGGAGTTATAAGAGGATGCCTATCTATGCATTTATATATATCATACATATACTATACTTACACCAGCACTATCTTTGCTAATTTTATACAAATTGGGAATATCAATGAACGTAAATAAAACCTAGATAAAGTGTATGTAAGTACTGTTTTATTTCTTTTCATATACATGACTTTTCAATCACATTATCCGTTTCACGCAAATGATCACAAAGACAATTCCAATTCCAGAACTGGATTGTCTTTTTACAGCAACAAGCCAGTGTGCCGGCAATAGATTGTAATATGGCTTAACAGAATATAATACACGTTTCTACCAAAACAACCTTTTCACATTGTGCACCAGCTATTTCAAATAGAAATAATAAACTTTAAAGCTCATCAAAGTACAATGACTACAGGTACACTCACTACATACATGCATATATGTATAAACAATCCTTCCAAGAAAACATATTGAAGTTGTTAGATAGAGCGGAGAAATAAAAAACACAAAACGTTAGTTAAGGAAAATATTGTGATGTGCAATAATCTGTGATAAAACAGAAGAAAGAGTACTTTCTTTTAGATTACACAACATTAACATATCAAATGATTAGAATGTAAAACTCTCATCGAAATAGGCAAGATAGGCCCATTCCACAATTTCCATGATACTAGAGTTTCGGATAATATTCCAGTCTAAATGACTCATACCAGTACAAGCCATCAATTTGAGTTGATAAGCACTCTTTTACCACGCGAGACTATGAGATGATACATACCTCACCGGGCTCACCGCAATAACACCTGAATACACATATATCAATTGCCACAATACTTATCAATAAGATATTGTCCATTACAAACTAATTTATTTCGAGTGAATAGTATTTTAAGCGTTTCCGATGTCCCTTATTGAACCGACATTGCGGAGATTGTCAATGAGTTTCCTGTACTCTGAAAAGCGTAGGCCTACGTACCTACAATCAGCAAATAAAGATGTTTTAGCATTTGACAGTCAGCAAAATCATTTTTATAAAAGTTTTGATTGGTAGGTAATTATATAAAGCTAACCCGAGGTAGTCAAAGTCGATTGTCGAATGCTTTGCTTGGTAAATTCCCCACACACTCCAAAACAGATGAGAGACTGGAACGCATAGTTGGACCCATGAGTCAAATTTCTCCACCGTTAACTCTTCAGGATAATGTCCGAGCTTTAAATTTTTCAAATACTCCCGAATCCATTTATGACGGAATGTTACGTCTGGATATTTCGAGTAGTCAATTTGATCGATTCCTGCAAGTCAGTAATAATCAGATCCGACATGTTACATTACATACTACATGAATATTATACAGCTGCTGTTTTTTATCAGTATTTTTTACATGTACCGGCAAACTCCAGGAAGTGATTTGCAACATCGAAAGCTGCATAATTGTACATGGCATATTCCACATCAATGAAAGTAATTTTTCCTTTCTTCTCATCATAAACAATATTTCTAGGGATGAGGTCATTATGGCAAAAAGTGACTGGCATATCCTGAGATTCCAACAGTAATTCAAGCTCGTTAATGGCATCAGACGCGCTTCCTGGAACAACACCAACGTTTTCTAATCTAAAGGTGAATTAATTTGATATTAACCCCCTTTCTCTACCTTATTCTACCCAGTACTTTCAACAAGAAAATATCATATCATATTACTTATGTACTTTTGTCTAAATTCAGGATCTGATATCAGAATTTCTTCTCCCAGCTTATTGATTAGTTTCATTTTCTTCCAGATTTGAGATTTGTGGTGAAGGTGAAACCCATTTTGTTTACCAACTCCGTTAGTAGTAAACGTATTAGTACCATTAACTTGAGCATTTTCATGGTGCGATCCGTTTGACTGCGAAACTTTGAGATTCTGATGTTGATCTTTACGAATATCTGAATGCATTCTTGCCATTTCTGCAGCTACCAATGGGAAAACTTCTTGTTCTTGACAATCCTCCACTTCCAGAGTAACACCATTCATGTACTGATAACAAATCCCGTTGTCAAATGTGGCATAGACCTCAGCTCCACATTTCCGCTCGTGAAGCAACTAAAACATCACATTTATAAACAACGCCGAATATATACACATGGAACAAAATAAGAGGTACTTTAGATAACAGAGATAAGTGTTATACCCGCATTGTCTCAATTTCTGCTTTTCTATCAATCACAACGTCCGTGTTAATACCGAATACTTTGACAATCACAACATCCTCTTTATTGTCATCAACAAAGAAGCCAACTAATTTGTTGGAGAGGCCATCAGTAAACACCTAAAAAAAGTGACCTTCTAAATTAATCGACCAACACCAATCAAATGACGAATAATCATTTCATGATTGCTGACCTTCGATTTAATATTGGACTCGCCACTGGTGGAAGTCCATTGCGGCCTTACAATACGAAGTACTTCCTTAGCTCCAGTTGGAATACTCTGTTCGTCAATTCGTACAGCGACGAATGGAACCTTTGACATTCTGCAAGAATACAAAACACCTTTAATCAATGATAAACTCCCAGAAAACAATCCCGCACCGATCTAATTAAAATGACCATTAAATAGAGTTGACTTGAAACTACTTCATTTACAGCTAAATTAATGGACGACTAAAACATTGTAATTGTGATAACGACAAACAATCACAAAAATGAATCTCCACCAAAGTAAAACCACCACCACTAGAGCCTGTTGTTTCGTGTTTCAACAAAATTCATTTAAATTATGAAAACGATTTGCAATGGCCAATAAGGGCAATTAAAGTGAAATTACATTTGTCGAACGAAAGGTAATAAAACTGATGCGGAGGAACGAATGCGAAAGGATGAAAACATCACGTTAAAGTCGGTATCTTTGTCTTGCGATTAACCACAAGCACATCCAAATGTGCCATTATTCCCACAATCAATTCACAGACGCGACTGAAGTCAACTTCAATGTATGAAAAACGCTTTTAAGGACAATTATTTACAAAAACAAAGAGTTCGACGAAGATGAAAAACGAAGGTGTGCAAAGATGGATTGATATGATTGAAAATGCAAGATTTACAGCTGTTTACCCATCCTTCCATATATATATCATCTTGTTAGCCGGAAAAGTGATATGTCTTTCGTAAGTACATAATCCTATCAAGACACATGCTTTTATGCTAAAGCACATTTTAGAATGTATGGTTTTTCATAGCCGCATGCATTAGAGATGTAGCCAAAATGCCTTTGGTTTGCTAATCTCCAGATATAATTTGAGTTGACATACTTAATAATTGACAGTAACTTTCTCGGATTATCCGATACAGATGTGTATAAAAAATCCTAAGAACCTTGAATGACCAAATCTATTTAAAATAATTTTACTACGCAGATTTCTCAGATACAGGTGTATGGATGAAACTGTAAATGTGTGGGGTATGCATTTTAATGGCCAATAGAGTAAGTACTACTTAACTTGTAATATTCCATTAACTATTGATTGGTCAATAAATGTCACATTACTATGATTTAGAGAAATCATTAGTTAATGTTACAATAATTATCAATTATCAACACTTTTACGAGAAGATGAACTTTCATGACCTTTCTTCAACTTGACATTTACTCTAGTCCACAGTAGCTGAGCCAAAGGTTGACTTGATGATCAACCGCCGAACATGTCATTTAATTTAGTTGGAAATATAATGTTTTAAGTTAAGATTTACATCTATTCAACCCAGTTTTACAATTTACAAACGTATGCAAAAAGTCACAGTATGCTGCCTTACCCAATTACGTCTTCGTTGTTGACTTGGGTCGAAGATGTAAGTGTTGGCATTGCTCCAATAAAGACCATACGCACTTGTAAAACTTATGAATTTGTCTGCAAAAAAACAAAATTAGCACAGGCCACTGCACTTTTATGTATGTGGAGTAGGATGTAAATGTGAAAGCTTCCAACTCCAACTTTTCTGAAAACTTTTCAGCCTGCCTGAGTTGACGTGACTTGACGCAGTTTTAAAATCAGATAAAAATGTATGTATTTAAAAATCTTCGCAGATTGAAGTCTTGACTTCGTTCAGTTGTATTGTTCTTAACGCGTTGCCTAAATGTGCACTCAAGCACCGGATTCCAATGTACCAAACTTTTATATCTTTTTTAGATGACGTGTTTAAACATAATAAATGTTATGCGTCGTTTGTAATAAGTTTATAGACTCGTTGATTGAACTTGAACGTTTCCTTTAATTATGCATAATTACTTGGTTTACGTCGCGGTCGTCGCGTACGCAGCAATCAAAGTTTTAATGCGAAATGACTGATCCGACCGGTTGTAATTACTTTCCTCCTGAGGTGACTATTCTAGAATGAGAAATTGACTGGAAAAACACTGGGTTCTGTTGAACAAAAAATGCCAATAAGTTATGTATAGGTAGTCGCAGTCACTTTTTGTGCATATTAAAAAGTTTTTTACAAGTTAAATTCTTTATTGGGGTGTGAAGAAGTCAAGCTGCAGATAGATTATATGCTGTTTCTTGATTCCTGACTGATCTCTGAAAGACTGAAGGCCAAATCATAAAATCCTGTGATCCTATATGTGCAGCTTATGCAAATCCTCATTTTTATCAACATGCAAAATAAGTGCATAATATTGGGATTGGATCAGATCATTTCATATCACATCAACATGGAATATAGCTTCCTCTCTAAATCTTTTTATAAGATGTCGCGTCAGCATTTAGTAGTTATCCTAAAAAGTCACCCAGCCCGTCACTCGCTCACAAACGAAGAAAAAATACTGCGCAAGTATCCTACGTTCAATAACAAAAGTGATTGGACTACCACGTTGTTTGACTTGAGAGAAAATCTTGTTTTTGTTAAAAAATTCTTCTCTCAAGTGGTAAAAGTGCAAAAGACAAGCCAAATGATTAGGTTGAAGTTGTGTGGCAAATGAAATGATATGATTTTGGGTTCGGCTTGATCGACATTTAAATATCTTGTTGGTAATTATAATCAGTTACCAGGAATCCTTTTCCTTTGATGCCGCATACAGTACGCGGGTGAAATGTTTATATTGACAAAGAAGTGCATTGTTAATGAGATGTAAATCCTTCGTAAAGATTTGCTTGATTGACGAATTGACTCGTCTTTTCCTCCAGGTTTGGTGTCCTGAATGAAATGTTGTTTATGTAGATATTTATTCCAAAAAAATTCATAGTTGTCATAATATACAACACATAAGCTTGGATAAATCAGGATTAGTCTAGTATATGCAAGGTTGCAATAAAAATGGTTTATCAAAATTGTTGGACGAATTGGCTATGTTTCATTCATGTCTGGCAGCAGGTTTTATTTCTGATCAGATTATGAATCTTCTTAAAAGTTTTGCTATTTACATATATGGGTGTCTCGCTGATGACGTCTATCGTATAAGCAGCTTAAATGTGACAGTTAAACAATCGTACAGCTTTTAATCTCATCGTCAGTTGTTTCAATCAATTTAATTAGACGTAAATAAGTAAAGTTATAAAATTGAATCATAATGCCCCAACTTTTCACATTCTAGCCGATTGTCGTTATTGTGTCATTCTAACCAACATCACTTGTCGCAGAGTGAGAGAAATGCCAACCATAGTAAACTGCGAATCCCAAAAATATGCATAATACAGTCAGGACCTCACACAAACAAGCCATTCCCAAAGGGGAATTAAGTCCAAATGACGACTCTTCCGCAACCTTGGAAGCTTCATGCCATCGGATCTGCTGCGTCAAAAGGGATTTTAAAGTCAACAGCGACTGCATTCTGATATTAAATCCCATTTCATTCCACCTTTGAAGTAGTGACGAAGCCCTTTCTGACTTGTGACCCCAAATCCTATAAGAGTTTCCCATAATTACAACGCCAATTTCCTTCGGGAGTGTTACCGTTCCACATAAATACTGGTCTTCAATCACAGCGCGTTCCATTGATGAAAATAAAATCGTCAACAGGTTGTAGTTCATGATAACATTAGTCAAAATTATCTTTTCTGTCACCATTTCCTCCATGAGTTGTAAAGGATTTTTTGGCAACTTGTAGGACGGCTCATTGGGCCTCATGTACATGACGTCCCCAATCCTTCGTCCTCCGATATATTTCTCGAGGCTCCGTCTAACATATGGTACATGGGTAAATATCTGGTCAACTTTACGGGCATTCTCTGTCCAAATTCTGTAGCCGAGATCCAACAGCTGCGTGTGTGACTTTGAAGGCTCCAATGTGATAAAATCGGTGGACATTGAACATAAATAAATAGACCGAAGGAAAAACATGGTGATTAAGTAAACTGTAATCAAGAAACGTGGGTGCTTGCACCAGAAAGGATAACCTAAAAAAGCCCAATTTATGTCTATACTTTTTGCAATGTTTTTGTGTAGAATCCAAACTAATATAAGAACTGAAACATAGCACATCCATATAGGGAGGTCAAAAACAGTTAGGTACATCATCCAACTCAAGTTTGACATTTGGGATATTCTTCCACAGTAAATAAACTTGATCCGCGACTCCCTTATAGTATGATATGAGCCTCTAGTTGCTGCAATCACATTCTTTACGGAGTAAGTTTGAGTCTCTTTCCAAACTACATTTAAATACCAGGATGTCTTTTGAACTTCTTCTTCATCCGCAAATGTCAGGAATTCAGTGAAACTCAAGTTCATGTAAATACTCAACATGTTCATTATCACCAATTCAGCATAATTACAATGCTGCAACACGTCATACAAATCCCAACTGCGTCTTGTGCAATATTCACTTGTTAAATCGGTTTCTTCAAGAACTTTCTTTCCGACTGTATAGAATGCCGCAGTCGTTGGTCCGCTTTGTGCTTGTACAAATGTCTTTAGAATGGAAATTGGAACTCCATTTTTCACAGGAATTTTGTGAAATTTTTCACTCCTCTTGCAAAAATAACAATATTTCGCTAGAAATACCGCAGTTGAAGTTACGCTAACCTTTTCATCACTAAAAAAGTAAAGTTGTGCGTAAAACGTCGTGTCGAGTTCTAAATCTTGAATTCTTTCAGAAAATCTCATCAAAATTTCATTATCATTAAATTTGACGGTCGCATTCTCCTTAATTCCAATGAAAAATGGGATTGTTTCAGACATTCCATATCCTGAAAGATGTATGGCGGTGGTGGTTCCGTTAAAAGTGTCAGTTAGCAAGATAAAAACCAAACAGTAATTTTTCCTATACTTCAAGGAGAATCTGAAGTAGCCACTTTGCAAAGACACAGCTTGATCTTCTAGAAGTATTTCTTGACTGATTCCAAAGTTCAATTGTTCCACATCGTAAACTGTCCAACTATAAACCCAGTCACGCTGTTGATTTGAATCTTCCATTACCGAATGAATAAATGGAATCCTAGCATATTGTCGGTTTTCCACTACATAGTTGATGAAACAGTCAGAATCAATTAGAAATGGAAATGAGATCTCGCCCTTTGCGACTACAATTAGAATATTAATGATGCACATTGCCCCAAGAACTTTCATCTTGTTGTTAACTCAGCTCAGCTCTACTGTAGAACCTCTACACTCCCTTGATTCATTATTGCTGTTTCATTTACTGAATCGAAATATAATCTTAAGAGTTTAAAGAAATGGATAATCGGGAATACGAATTCATCTAGATAGTAGTTCATAGTTTTTTATATCCTCTCCTCGCGAAAGTTCGACATGAAAAATCGATTAAATACATCTTGTCCCTGCCTCAACTGATTATCTCAAACAAAATCAAACTTAATTCATGACGAAAATACTGTTTGGAAACAATTCATTTTGAAGTTTGTCTATGCCTTGATAGCAGGTTAAAAATGCCATGTACGAATGACGCCCTAACATATTCCATGTGACAAAACTGAAAGTAATTTTTTGTAATGATGATTATCAGCAAATTATGTGTATCAAAATTGGTAGAAACTTTCCAAATTATGGTCTTCTGAAAAAGTTGTGTTTGGCTTAGTTGTTATTTCTTTATGGAAATGTTGTAGTGATTGATTATTCAAAACGTAATTACTTTTTGTGCAATATTGATTCGGTGGCATTGGCACCCAGACATGTCGAGAGTTCATTGCAGAAAATAAACTAAAATATATAAGCTACCTCCTATAATTATTGCAAAGCAAATTAAAATTTGAAATTTGTCATACCAAACCTGTTCATTAGCAAATATTGCTTATTTGGTATTTTTCTGGACTATTGTTATATAGATACTTACCTGCGGCTTTTTATTTTAGTAGTAGTATTTCAAATAACTCTGTAATGCTTAGTTAACCCTTACCGTGACCGATGACTAAAATATAGAAATAAAATTTTATGGTTTGTTTTTTTATGTTGTGTAGTGTATTTATCTTTACCATCAATGCTTTTAGTATACTCATCAAAATATTGTGTGACGCAACTGGTTCAAGTGCAGCAATTGTGTGATGAACAAGGAACAAAAATTTTCTGGTAATGTTTTGATTAGGTTCACATTTCAACTATTTCAATTTGATCTGTAATTAGTGGCCTTTTTATTATTCTGCTTCAAAGAGCTCAGTTATGATTCCTACCGAACATAAGCGTGGACAATGCGTGCACAAATATCACTTTTAAAAACACTTAAGTATATGTAGGTCAGTATTCGAAAAATAATTGCGATACGGTCAAACTCCCTATGTATTTGTTAGTCATTCATGAATATAAAAGTGTAATGCTACATTGAACTATTTTCAAATTGCAATTTGATTCCGACCAATTATAAATTTTTAAAAAATGGGTTGCACGCTTTTTTATCAGGAGGTTAATATCAGAGTACGAGATGCATTGCATCTGCATTGTTGTCAATAAAAATTCTTTGTCGATTAATGTCTTCATTATAGATAGAAAAAACGCATAATTGTGGAAGCATCGTCTCAACTCTTTGATGAAGAGACATTGTATGACATATGCGTGTGTGAGCCGTTGTACACTTCCCATTGCACCTTACAAATTGTCGCCCAACAATGAATGAAAAACAATATATTCGGTTATCTGGTTAGGCTACATTGATCAATTAATGTTCATACAATTCGAAACGTATAGCTCACTCTTGTCTTATAAAATATGGCTAGGGTGACATTACAATTACAACACATAAAAAACTATATCAAAAAACGCAATAAACCTGTGCTACAGGAAGAACATCTAGATAAATATTAGGAGAAAAAAGAAGGAAAGACTTGTCAACTTGTGGTACAGTTACTTCTGTAGTAAGTTACAGTGAAGACCGGTTGAGTACGAATAGTATATGCTATGCAATCAGACGACCTACTACTGTCTGGCACTTGGTTATAATCTAAATCATTAAGAAGATCTCATTGCAATTAATGACGCTTCTCTCCTCAGTAATTGTACCTAGCTAGTTGATCTGTTGATCTAAATAATTTTATAGTTTCATTTTTAAAAGATAGCCACAACGCTTTTTTAAAATTTATTCCGACGTATGTCAAATTCCATTTTGATTGAACTGAATAGTAAATAGGCCGTTTTTTAAACAAAAGATGAACAATTGTACGAGATGAGATGATCAAGCTTTTACATTGACATATATTTAAAACTTTCCCGTGTATTTACTTTTGTAAACACCGGAATTAAAAATATGTATTAACATTTCCCTTCTCCATTCATTCTACGAGGCTGTTTATAAGTTTTTTTTAAATCTTTCATGTCATCCGGCACATTTTCGAAAGCAACTGTAGTTAACGATTCGTTCGTGATGCTATGCATGTAGGTTAACAACATCATAACATCACAATTAAAATATGGAACATTATTGTTTATTGGAACAATGATTTTACGGCATGTACTGTTTAGCCTAATCAAATTCAGTTTTACTACCCAGGGAATCAAATCAAGATAAGCCACTGATGGTATGGCTAATCAGAGTGTCCACACACCTGCTCAAAAGACTGACGATGCAACATATTCTGCTACGAATTGTGTAGTTTGTTGCAGTGTCTACGCAGTACGCAAAATATATTATTGTAAAACCTTAGACTGGTCAACTGTAACAATGAAATTAAGTTACGCTATGAAAAGTCCTCAACCTCCATGTATAACACAATGATGATGACATGACATCAGGTTGTTCATTGCACTACAAACAATAATAGTAGTAGCTCTCCTGCTGCTGCTGCAGTACCTTTAAATCATATTATTCATCCTCCTCTCCACTCCTGTAACAAACTCTGTTTCACTTTAATTATGTATTTATATCAAATCAAACGTTGGTAGCGTGTGTACCCTATCAACAAAAGGAAATGGACACAGGCATCTCTTTTCCACTATCTTTTAAGCATCCTGACTAATTTTTTTCATTCTAAATGGTTGCGTAATACCATAATAAAAAATAAGTTAACTGTTGACTACTGAAAAAAGATATGCTGCTGTGCCTACTTTAACATCATATCACATCACCCATACCACCACCACCACCAAGAGTTGATGATGGCTGACGGCTTTACCAACACCAACAACGCAACCCCAGCGATTCATTGTTGGCATGCACGCTTCTCCTATTAAAAATCATACACCACGTCCAACGTCGCCTTATAGCGGTGTAGCGCAGCGCTATATCATTTTTATGCTTAGCGATCTCGTCAGAAGACTTTTGTGATATTTCGTACAGTTTGCTTTTTGCAGTGTGCCGTGACACTTGGCTCGTTTTTTATATGGGATATCACAATAATATCATCATTAGCCCATTATTGCGAAGGAGAGTGTTTGTGTATAGTTTAGCCAAGAATACGAAAAAAGACGACATGGATATCCCGAGAATATATAAGCACTTTTACAGAATCTTCATCTCGAAAGAGTCCTGGTTATTTGGAGCACTTGTATCCAGTTGCTTGTTACTCCTTACTAATGTGCCACTTGCAGAAGGTCAGAGGAGCACTCCGGGAAGGACGACTCCGGTTGAGGAGAGCGCAGCAGTGAATTCAGGAGACAGGCTGATTCTCACACCGTTTCTCAACAATGGAAGTGCTAGAGAAGGGAGGGAGCTCTCCAGGGTGAAGAATATGGCTTCTACGGAGAGCTACTCTGGATTCCTCATTGTAAATGACACATTCAACTCGAACATCTTCTTTTGGTTCTTTCCGGCTCAAGTAAGCAATGAAACTTTGACCAATTTTGAATGAAGCCAAATTGACAGTCTTAATCAAATTTCTTCGTTTTCTTACAGTATCAGCCAAAAACGGCACCAATCATATTGTGGCTCGGTGGAGGACCAGGAGTGACGACCTTGTATGGATTGTTCAATGCAAATGGGCCGTTTTTTGTGGATGACAAAAATGTACTTCACAGACGGGATAGCCCGTGGTCATTGACACATTCCTTGCTCTACATGGACAGTTTGGTTGGAGCAGGTTAGGAAACTTCAGACATGCGTTTATTTTTTGAAAGCGGTATAATAATAATGGAGATCCTAATGAAGTGATTTTATCAAAGATTAGGATTAAACAAACCAAATTAGTCATGCTATCATTTACGTACATCATTTCAAAAATCAACGTCACCACAACATGTTAAAATGCTACATTTATTTAAAACCTGTGTTAAAAGTTGAAGCGAGTCGCAGATAGGTTTTTGTTCAACTTTATGAATGATACAGTACATGTCATGCGGTTTGGTTACAACTGCTGTAATTTTAAAACTCATTTTCTCATGTGTGTGGGAACAAGCGGAACAGTCGGTTCCTGTGTGGGAGGATTAATATATGGTTGGCATATATAACTCATGAATATCTCAGTAAACGGAAGGAAGTTCTTGTAGTTTATTGTTATCTTACCGAGTATCATATCATTAGCATATCATAATGGTAGGCATTTGAAGTAGTGAGTACAGCGGATGAAGAAGTTTAAGACTAAGGATACTTTCAGGTGCATGCAAATTGCATGATATCAATATCAATGTGTGTGGACGAGCACCAGTGAACTAAACATGTTGTTCATTTGTTCGTAGTCATTCATTCAGCTCAAGCTATAGGCTTTTTGGAGTTAAGCAAACATTTTGATAGCTAATTGAGTCAACAAATCGTATCATGCGTGATAGTTATATGAGATGTACACATCTTCTTGTGCAAAAATATATGTTATGTACCAGACCATTTATTATGGTTGGATGAAAATGCAAACAGTGAAAAATTAGTTGCTCAGTATGTGCACATTATATGTATGTACTGCATAATTGTATTGCAAGCTTTTAATCTGTCTTGCTTGATCAATTAGTATCAATACAGCAATATTTTTGGGGTAATATGATATGATAAAAGATCAGTCATTTGGGAATACAGGAGTATTGTGAAATATTTAGGAGTTACTGAAAAAATGAATTGCTTGTTACATCATCGTGTCATCGTTGATTCATTCATTTAGGAAATGGAGTGATAAAACAGAGGAAGTTGATGTTGTTGAAATAGATAAAATATTAATGTAGATTTGGGATTTAAATCTAATCATGCTTCAGTAGCACAACAGTAATATGAGAATACAAGAATGAAAATGTATTTCGAAAGAGAACTTGCAATCAGGAAGGTACAAGTTAGATTTTAAGGACCAAATGTTACGAATGAGCTGATGAGCTGATTATATAACTATGCTGTTTTATTAATAAAAAATAGGATTCAGCTTTACGGAGGATGAAGCCGGTTATGCCAGAACGGTTGAAGACGTGTCAAGGGATTTGTACACTGCGCTCGTTCAGTTCTTCCAACTGTTTCCTGACTTTCAGTCAAGAGAGTTTTACATTGCTGGGGAGTCTTATGCTGGTATGAATTTATGGGAAACAAACAAACTAAATAATTAAAGTTCATTTAGGTTCGAGAAAATGTATGTTTAGGATCGTCACTCTAATTCTAATGGAATGATTTGAACATAATTCAAATATTGTAATTTGGGTTATAAATTATGACTGATATTGTTTGATAGCCAAATATGTGCTGGCTGTGGCTTACAAGATTCATAAAGAGAATCTAAAGTCCCCATTCATTCCCATCAATCTTCGTGGACTCGCAATGGGTGCTCCATTCATTGACCCGTACAATCAGCTCGATTACGGAAATTTCTTTTACAACATTGGTTTAATTGGGGAGCAGGAGCAGAGCTTTTTCCATGAACTGGAAAAGGTGACATTGGACCTTATTAGGAAACAACGTTGGGCAGATGCCTTCAAGGTAGGCATTATTCCAAAAAGCATTCTTTAGAAAGAATTAAAAAAATACTGTTGTTTCATTAAAATAATTTTCGATATACTTTCTCAGGTAGGAGAATCTCTAATGGTGGGCTACCCACTTGTAGCTCCATCCTACTTCAAAAACGTCACTGGTTTCCGTTATATCCGTAACTATCATCAAGCCGTCGGTCCAGAAGATCGCCACTATTTCATCAACTACCTAGAACAGGATCATATTCGCCGTGCTATTCACGTTGGAAATCAACAGTTTTCAAATTTTAATGATACCGTTTACTACGCAATGCATGAGGATGTCTACCAATCTGCCAAGTTCTTGCTAGAAGAGCTCCTTGACACAGATAACAACTACAAAGTACTCATCTATACTGGTCAGTTGGATGCTCTCGTTCCTCACACAACGGTCACGACAATGATCAAGAGTCTGAAGTGGTCTGGTTCTCCAGAGTTCCATTTAGCGGATAGGGTCATTTGGAGAGTAAATAATGATGTGGCAGGGTACACGAAAACAGTAAAGAATTTGGTGTACTTGATAATGAGAAACGCAGGAAATGTGGCAGGCTACGATCAGCCTTTGTGGACTTTTGATATGGTTAACAGATTTACTGTATAGTTATATTCATGTTCTACTTCATTTCTCATAGACTTTCTCTTAAATCTACCAAAAAATCAGCTATTTTAAATAGGATGCGCATAAAGCAAGAAAACTACGGATTGCTGAGATGAGAGCAAATTGTGATACTCATTCAATTAAATGCATGCGTAGCGTAAATGAGAGCTGATGATGTTAAATGATGAACGTAAAACTGTCCCTGAAAAGAAAAAAAAACTTTACAGCAACAGCGATGCAATATTCCTTCCTTTTGTTGGATATAGTTTAAACAACTTAAGTTTCTTAAAAATGTTACACTTGATATTAGTACCTGTAAGTGACTTCTGATGTGTATTTTTCATATTTTTATATTATCTTCTGGGTAAGTGTTAAGACAGTTATGTACCATGTAATGAAATAAAGTAGTCACCTAACTTTTATTAGTCTGGAGAAACATTTAGTGTTGTACGACCGGGTGTCTTAATATCATATTTATTGTGGGGCAAGTTGAGAATGTGAATATTCAAGGTTTGCTTCCATCAATTAAACTCGAATTTCATAAAGGACATGTGCATATTCGAAATGTTTGCTGATGTAATTACACGTATGTATTATCTTATGATTTAATGAGTAATCTTCTCAATGTAGTAATAGCATTTCATATTCTTTATAGACAATAGTGCTTTTACGCAACATGATCATATAAAGTGTTGCAAGGATTCAAGAACAATATAGTTGACCAAGAATATTTAGAGACCTTGATTTACATGATTACTCAACGTCAATGTGCTGTTAATACTAGCATACTTACTGATTCAAACACTTGCTAAAACATGCAACAAGAAATAGGGGCTTATACATCATTTTAAAATGATTGGAATCGGAAACTTTAAAATCCCACTTATATCGTTGGTGCTTCTGGTTTCCTATCTGGACTTTGGAGCCACCGAACTTAGATTTTGCCTAAATGGACCCCATAGAATGTTGGAGGATGATTGTCCAGGTGGTTTCATTTTGAAAAACTCAATTCAGCCGACTTGCAAATATTTTGCAAGAAGCAATGGAAGCAAAGAACATGTGTAAGTCAAGGCGTTATAGTTGAATTACAGTATATTTTCAAATCTTAAATTGAAACCAATGACACAATCTTCATGATGTGATTTGAATCTGCTCTTTCAGTCTTAGTGCACCAACCGATTTATGTACCGACGATGCTAGAGCAATAGAAGATATTGGAGATGACTTGAGCGACATCGATAAGGTAATAATAATATCAGGTAGAGTAGAGACGATTGAATTTTGGAATGCCTGATAGTTTTTATTGAAACTGTTGTAGTTTACATGGTTCATGTGGAACGATGATGTGTCCGCCCTAGCATCTCCAGTAGCTGAAGGAGGAGCATGTAAATTTTCTGTAGTATATTATTTCTTTACGAACATTCCATAAATTTTCACTGTTTCACTGTTATGCAAATGAGTATAGTTGACCCGGAAAACAAGTGTGAGGACGAATGCTTAGGGGACTGGGTGGATCCTCTGTATGTTGAGGACGAACCAGAAATGACGGATGACTGGGATAAAACAAAGGTAACCGATGAGGAGAAAAAGGAGCGTGCAGATATCAACAAGAAAATGTTCATGAAGCTTCTCATGGACGATGTAGATGATGACCCAGATGCAGTGACGCAGAATGGTGAAGAAGATGAAGCGAGTCAGCTAGCTGAAAGTCTGCTAACAAAAACGCAATATGACACCACCAAAATGAATATCATAAAACTGCTCGCCCGATCCATGAGAATAGTGTTATCAGCGTGTTTCCCATTTGTGCAGAATGATTTTTTCGAGCAAGTCCTCAAGGGAATGATCTTCATGTCCAATATGTATCAAGGATATATCGTCGATGTTGGGCCTGACCTCTACAAACAGATCATGACTAAGCTCGACAATTGCAATTTGAAAAGGCATTTGGAATTTCATCTTAACGGGACACGATGCGAAAATGCGGAAAAGGTAACGTGTATTAATTAAGGGAATACTTTACAACTACTAACATTCCTGTAATATTGAAAACCATGGTTTGGCAGGTGGAAGGCATTTATTATACCAAAGCCCAAACCTACTGGCCCTACAGGAAGACAGGATGGTCATTTAGATGGGGCAAGTGGCACCCACTGCTGGACGCAGCATGGTCCTCGATTGATTTCGTGAACAGTTTTTGCTTCGAAAGTTTTCTCCCCAACATGATGCTTGCACACGTGTATGAAGTCGCTCTGGAAGGATTGTTCATCAAACCCGTCCAGGACCTTTGGTAACCTTTTTCTGATGATGAAATGATGCAGTAGCATGGTTTTCTTATATTTATTACTAATGGTCTTATGTCAATCTAGGCGAACAGAAGTAATTGTCCGAAATGAGAAATTTTGGAACAATGTTATGCAGACGTCGGATATTGAAACAACAATGCAAAATTTAGACGCTTGCACTATTGCAGCTCGAGAAGTTTCTCCTTTTAAGACTGGACTGTCCCGACCATTTATAACCCCGTAAGAAATTCAAACGTACATTTTTTTATCATTTGCTTGAGTGCTTTTAGACTAATTGACACTTCACGTTTCTATTAATACGTAGGGCTGATCTTAAAAAGGATCCTCCACCTGCAGCTACACCTGCTATAGGCCCGAAAGGATGGAACAATACGATAGAAAAATATTGGGATAACTATAATCTACAAGGTGGCTTTAAGAAAGCTTCTGAACAGTTTGGAAAATGTTTTCAGGAATCTTTCACAACTGAGTCGGATGATATGATATCAGATTTGAAGACGATTGCTGCGTGTTAAGATTTGTTTAATAAAGTATTTTCAAGAATACTGTCAATTATTATAAGAATTACAATTTAATAATATTCATTTAACACCTTCCACAATAGAACCATAATTGTTTTACACTGTCAAGCATTGGTTAGTTTGATAAATATTATTGAAAAATATCACACGAAATCTGACTATTAGTTCATGCTGGTTTTAAAATTAATAATAATAACACAAACAAAGATTTCATTGAATGTCAGTCATGGAATACAGTATTGCTGTTGTTGAAGTTATAATGTTAAAGTGATAAATGGCAGCAATGGTACAAACGAAAAAATACAGTAGATGCATTACATCTTATTGCTTTGCAATGGTGTAATTTAGGCACTTTTAGTCTTGTAAATGTTAAGGAAAAACGAGGTGAGATCTTTATCAAAGTATAAAGCAGCCAAACAGTTTGTTGCAAAAATGACTAATCCTACAAGCACGAATAAAACCCTACCCACGTCGAAGAGCTGAAAACAAGTAGAAATATTGAATATAAAAAATTGTTCTTCCAATAGTGTTATTGTGTGCATTAGTTAGTTTCTACTTACTGACAACGTCCATATTACAATGGTAGACATTCCAAATACAGCAATTGTATTTACTTTCGGTAACCAAAAGTTAAAGGGGTTGATTTTGTAGACTGAAAATTTTAGCTGCACAAGAGTACAACTGCAAAAAAAAATTTAAAAATATTGGATTGGATTTGGATTGGATGTGGACAGATAATGGAATAATAAATTCATAAGTAAATTCACCTTTGGATAATACGTAAAGACATATTTATGGAATTCGCTATGAAGAAACCAATACTTCCAAAATAGCTCGTCAGAATCCATGCAGCAAACAGATATATCCCCGAAAACCAAACCAGTCTTTTGTTAAATCTAAAAACGGACGTGTACACAATATAGCATAGCAAATCATAGTGTTCATAATATGAGGATTAATTTAATGTAGATTTAGATCTTACTTGTCCATCTGGTCTTTACTCATAGCAGCAAAAGTGAATGCTTCAGTCACTCCATTCAGAGCCAAAGTGAAAATATTAATACAGTTAGCCTGAAGCAATCTAGTTCCAGGGCCCTCATCGCTAAGCCGGCTGCCCCCGTACAAAAACAAAACTGTATTACTAAATGGTAGTCCGTACACAATAATGACCATTCCTACTAACGACATCATTCGGACTAATCTTCCCAAGACAGCACCAATTTCTACCATGAGCTCCTGCAACAATAAACAAGTATTGCAGTTTCGAACTATACTGTCAAATGAAAGTCATCTAATGTTCATAATGTCATCCTTTTACGGTCAAAGTTTGGCAATACAAACCTTTGTTCGGGTGACTGATTTAGCTTGTTTCTGCAACGACTGCGCAAAATATGAATACGAACTCTCTTCAATGGGTAGAAATACAAAACGAGCTGCCAACGACCCCAAATTTGCTACCAAGTCGTAAATGCCTTGTTCTTTGAATGTCAAAACATCAAGAAATGTCATCATATAACGTTCTCCTTCTGTAAGCAACTGCTTCAAAATTCCTTGCTTGAAGAAGGTCCAGGCGAGAATTTGCAAATCTTTTGGGAAACGTAGACCCTGTGAGGAAGATGAGATGATTTTTACTCTTTACGATAACGCGTAGATACATACTTATAATGACGAACTTACGGAGCGAGGAAGTAATGCTGAGATGGAGCCAAAAGGTAGGTCCCGTCTTGCAACGTTGTGAATGTAGTAGTAAAAATATCCATAATATAGAGATGATACACATATTACTCCGACTAGCGTTCCAAAGGCGTATGAAAATATGGCAGTGGATGGAAATTTGACAACAGCAATGCATAAGCAGAACGATCTAACTGCGATTAGCAATGTGTCACCAACAATCTATGTAAGCAAGATGCAGTCATGAATGAAGTCAATGAATAAAGTAGTTATATTCCATCATAGAGAATAGAAATAAATTCTAAAACGTACACGTAATCTGTAAAAAAGGAAGTACTGGCCGAGTATATAAGGGACCTCTGTGAAAGAATCCACAACTAAGGCAAAGCACATCACCCAAACACTCAGTCTGTATTGAACTGCCTCAGCTGAATCAGGAAAAGCACCCGGCTGAGATAACAAGTAGCACCACACGAGTCCAAGGAAAACTGACCAGAACACTGTACATGGAATCCTATATATAATTCATGGAAAGATAATTACTGGTTGTTTCGCATGCAGATCCCAAGATTGAGATGGAAAATACATTTTTATTATACTTTGTCAGTACTTACACAAGCCAGATGAGGTTGATCGTTTCTAGCCATGAATCACTTTCACTCTTCCTTAGCACTGCACGTCGAAAAGGTTCCCGGCTCAGGAACATAACTGATGAGTAAAGCAGGGCTAGTCTGACGTTGCAAATTCCCAGTACGTCATGGGAAACATAGCGAAGTATAAACGCATTTAACATAAATGTGAAGACCCGCGTTATAACCTGAAAGTACACGAATCAGAACAACGCTCAGAGGTATGATAGGTATGTTCACTCTCCCTGATTTACAACAAAATTATTTTGGCATACCTGAAATATTATATTGAAAGATGCCGAACGGACTGAGCCGGAAAGTATTTCATCAGGAGCTTTCTTTGGCGATTTCTTAGGAGACCCAGCCATTTCACAATCATCTGAAGAGGACGAACTATCATCTAAAAGTGGTGTCCGAGAACGATCTTGGAGTTTTTATAGAAGGTAACAGAAACAAAGAATATGAATATTCCTACCCATTTATAGCTAGGTCATGAGTGCATCGAGAAAGTAAACCATGAGATAGTGTTTCCGATTCGATTAGTGGGCAATGATAATTTACAAATGCAGTAAGGAATGAGTAAGATCTAATTTGAAGTATTTTGCAAAATCTTTTATATAATTTCCATTAAATATTTCGATTGTACATTTCTGAAAATGCGGTTATTAACTTTTTGTTTTAAAAAATAACACTAGTTTAATCTAATTTATGCATAGTCCATGTTTCTTATGCTAAAATCTACATGTTTTATAAATGCAAACTGATAAACCGGACACAATGTCTCAAAAAACTTGGACAGCAGCACAATATTCCTGCTATGAAATATATTATTCTATAACATTAATTTGAATACAAAGATGAAAATTATAATGTATGAGTAAAAACTATCAAGAGAATCTACAATAATTATCAATATCAGTGCAGCTGCTGTGTGGCCAAAATGTTAGGAATGTTTCTTGTAAATTCCCAAAGTAAACTCTCCTTTCTTTTGAATCAAACAGTATCTGTAAATCAAGCAATAACACAGAACCGAATTACAAGTTGTTACATTTACACCCAAAGAGAAATGTAACAAAAAAAGCAATTCAGAGCGCATTATGACCAGTACAAAAAGCATAACAAACTACATAATTAGGCCACAAATGACCAACTACAGAAAAGCATAAGGACCAATAAAATTAATTTTTATAACATTACGAACCCTTGCTCTGACTCTAAGCGAATAACAGGATTTACAGTACTGGTTGGTTCAAGTTTCCGAGCTTGGTCCGCGATGCTACTAATAATTCCTGACATTTCTGGACGTGCCACTCCGCTTGCTACACACATATTACATAGAAATCATTAATTGCGATTTCGCCACAATGAACATAAAACAAGAAAGGATGAACGCCTACTATGAAACTGTAAAGTATGCAATTATGAAGCCTGCCGAACTAACCAAAACCTAAAATTTGTACAACCCTCGTCTTGTTAAGTGTGACTACTAGTATTAAAATTTACGATGCGATAAAAAACCATACATTTATCTTCTGACACTAGATTTAAGTAGAACACTACAAAATAGCAGCTACAAAGTCGCGGTTTAGACACCGGATGGATACAGATAAATATGTCACGAAGCCTTCAAACAACTTTGAAGGATTTATTAATGCCCCAAAAGCTCCAACCTAGCCCATGACCTAAAACCTCATGTTCCTTCTGAAATACTAATCAACCCATGACATGACACGCCACTACTAATGACGTAATGTTTTACATATTTGAGTCAAACATATTGTTTTACCCGATAAAGTCAGCCCCTTGTTATCCACACAAATGGCACCAACAACACCTGGCTTGTTCATGCTGCAAAAAATCAAAGAGATTGAAACAAATCCCAATTAAATCTATTTTGATTAGTCACTCCCGTAGAAAAATAAAAGATGACAACATTTATGCACACCAAATTAATTCCATCTTATCAATATAAACCCAATACTCCTTACATTCCAGCCATCTTCTCCTCTAGTTTACGCTCCATCCTCGGACTGTCTTTTACTATCAAACTAAAAGTTCACATCGACTGACAACAAACACCGATCCGATGGAAATACTAGTCACTGAAAGTGAAAAGGTAATCTTCATTAATTAAAATGTTCCAATTCAGGTAACAAAAGTGAGGTTTATTGATTTCATCATTACAAACAAAACATGCATTTCCACCAAAGTGTTTTGACTTGAATACCACTCTACAGGCACAGCCAGCTGACAACATATACTTTGCTGTATTTTTTAGAAACACCATGCTTTTACGCCCGTTGATTTTGTACTATTGCCAAAAAGTACACTATGTATATCCATATCCAAATATCCTTACTCGCGACGTATGTATTTTTTTTACCGTACGGTACATTCGGTTCGGTAGGTTCCTATTTCGCCTGGCGTATCCGTATAAACCATTACTTCGTCATCCTTTTAGCTTGTAACTTATGATATGACCGGACTATGACTGACTTTTATGAACATGCCAATTATCAAATTATCCTATTGATATGTATTGTAAATTGTAATGTATATATTGGTTTAACGAAAAAGACATTTCATTCGCCTACCCTGATATTTCAATTACCAGTAGGTTTTTGACACATCCCCGTAAGCATCACAAATTTGATTTATCGGATAGGACGTTCTTCATCCGGCACCAGAAGTCATATCAGTTTGTAAGTCTCAATAGGAAATGACCCACCGCACACCAGATGGAATGCATGAAATAAATTAACCGAAATTTATTATTTAAATTGTCCTCTAGACTTATTCATACAATTCATATCAATAATTATGGATGTCTGTCTCCTTCCAACTTCCGGAGAGTTAAGAAATCAATGCTTTTTATGAATTTTAAATTAAATGTCATGATGAAATGAATGGGAAATGGTTTTTATTTGGTTTGATATGCTTATGGCTTTGTGGACTATGTACAACCTTATAAATTATACAGATAAAACACTTTTACAAAATACACCCATCCACCATTGACCATCTCATCGTTCTGATTGCAAAGAGGTCAGTTTCCTCAAAAAAAGTCATTGATCGATTAAGCCATTTAATACACTGTCTATATGTATGTATGAAGTCGATTTGTTGAAAAACATTTCATTCCATACAAAGCAGCAGATAACATTATGCTGTGATGATCTGATACATTCAATAATATCCGACAAGAAAAAAATGATATGATAACCCCAAACTCATATTGCCCTCTTCCTTTTACAGACCCTTTTCCGATATGATTATAATGCGATAATGAGACCCCCAATAGCTTCAAGTCAAGTTCAACTAACATCAACACCTTTTGGACTTGAAATCAATTAACAATAACATCTCATTATCATATTATATATATGAATCATATCAAATTAAATCAAATTATCATCATCTCCACCACTGAAGCGTGCATATCATAATCATATCCTTATTAGAGAACCGAACCAAAATCGTCTAACGTTCGACCCAAGTTCACATACAAAAGTAAGTCCTTTGTTTCTTTTCTTTACAATAAACTATTCTTTTTGTTAGTTTTGTTACACTCTCAGTTATCATTAACGTACTAAAGTAAGTAATAAGCTCATAAGTAGGTATGCCACATAGGTACCTTCATATCTTATAACCTTTGTCTCGCTCAGAGCTCCTCCGTTTCTTCTTGAGAAGTCCTCCATCCACCATCATCATCCACACTCTACGTTGTTCACTTGGTGTTCTGTTCTCATCTATTATACAGGTTCAGCTGATGACGATGTTGGTGGTGGTGTGTTGTTCGTTGTTGTGCTACAACACAACAACTACTTCCTCTCGTCGTGAATAGGCAATATTGGATTTTAGGAAGAAAGATAGGTAGTAAGGTGTAGTAGGCTGCTGCGGCACTAGGTATAAGGACGTAAGTATAAGACATTAGGTAAGTAAGTAACTTATTGCTGGTGAATTCTTTTTTTGGGTACTTTTCGCTATTCTCTCCAACCAAAAATCTTGCATAATTTTTTGTACAACGTAAGTACGTAGTCCATGCGGTGTAGATAGGAGATGTGATCACATTAGGTTACGATACGTATAAGATTAGGACAACGAGAGACCACACAAATATATATCTCTCTCTATTACCACCAAACCAACAAACAATCTTTACTTACTTTTAGTCACGCTTTGTTTACATTTTTCGTAATTTTTCAAACTTTTTACACTTTTAATCAGCAGATAAAACGATACGATAACCAGACAAACAATAACAATCAGTCACAACTCTTAAGGAACCTTGGGGAGATGAAACGTCTTCAAATTGTCGATAATCTTAGTCAATTTGATCTCTTATCTTTGTAATTACTACTACTGACTCCCACAAATTAATGGTAATTGAGTTTATATAGATAAAAGAAACAAAGAAGATTGAAGGTGCTCTTATTATTTTTGGATGATTAATCATCAAGATTGAAGCATTGAGAGTAATGGCTTAGTTTATGGTAACCTTCAACTTTTGGTTTCGGCGGAACAATACGTAATCTAGTTATGTCCTTGTACAATACTATTGATGCGCAGGACATGTTGGTTGTGAATATTCGGATGCAAATATAAGCTCATTTTTGGAGATTAAAGTATAACTAATTTTGTGATTCTTTGTTTATTTTGTTTAGCAAAATTTCAACCAGCAGCTGAGCACAAGAAGGATTGTTAATACTTGATAATAGTGAATTTTGATCCCGGACAGAGTCTTCTATCCCTTCACCCTTCAATTGGATATTCGAGTGATTTATTATTAGTTTGTAGTTACAGTCATTTATTGTCCGAAATTCATTTGCTGGTCATCAATTACCCATTTATCGTAGTCAATGACTGTATATCGAGGAGAAGAAAGGTTAGTGCCGAATAATAATTATCTTTTTTAAATCTTTGAGCCTGTTGTAAATAAGCTTAGTAGTAGTATTCAATATGCTTAAAGTATTTTGTATTTTTGTAACGTGTGGTCATCGTGGCTAAGTTTGCTTATTGCAAGGGATAAGTAGGTATATATATGTGCGGTCTAGTTGAAGTTGGCGGATCTAGTCTAGTCACTAGTGTTATGGTGTTGTAGTTAGTTGTGTGACTCATAATAATAATTACTTTTTTGTAATTTAGTAATTGGGGGAATGATTAACCGTAATTGCTAAGTGAATGATTTTGCTAATTTATGTTATTTCAGTTTCGTAGGCTTACCAGACGATCAAATTTATTTGAGTTTTTTGGCTAAAATCTGTGGCGAAAGATATGGTCATGATGGGACAGGTCAGCATTATATATTTTGTACATAGAGTGAATAGTGCTTCTTTGATGCGCTGTATTGCTCATTAATGCATTTTTTGTAATTGTATTGGTAACCTTTGTGTGTTGTGCTGGAAAACAAAAATAATTATTTTATTCCTTTAACTAAAAAGTTATTTTTTAAATAATTTTAGCAGCTTATGGACTCGGAACGTAAAAAGCAAGATGATGATGGCTACATTTTGAAACCACCTGATGACTACCAACAACAATTTCAGGCAAATCGACGAAATCAGATGGAGAGAAATATCCAAGTACCAACTCTAAAGTCATTGGCCGAGCGGGCTGGTCGTGGTCGTCGAAAAAGTGGAGAGAGTGCTGATGACATATCCAAACACCGTTCACCAGGTGATGAGAAACCAGATGTTGGAAAAGGTGATAAAGAAGAAGCGTGTTTGGAGAGAGTAGGAGGGGGAGGAGGTCAATCAGTACGGATATTTGGTAATGGGGACGGACCACAGACAGAACACAACACCGTGTATAACATCGAATCGTCGTGTTCTGGTCGAACAAGCAGCCTGGATAGCTGTGGGGGAGAAAGCACTAGTGGAATAGGCAGTTCTTTAACATGTAGCTCATCAGCCTCGGAGGCAGTAGAGAGGGATGCCCTTTCACCATCATCTGAACAAGGGGATGACGTACCTGATAACAGCAATAATAACAACGGTCCCTGTAAGGCGTTGCTCCTTGCTGAGGATTTTAAGGGACAGATGACGGCTGCTAAAAGGTTTGTAGTTGAAACATGCGTATGACAATACACTTTTTGTTTGCTTGTCACAGTTTTCACTATTCTCGGGAATGACTTTGTTTTTGCGATTTTGTTTGGTTAGGTTCTTGAAAATGGTCAGGGATGGTATTAAGGATGAGGATGATACTCGTGTAATAAGTAAGATTTCATATTTTTTACACAGTTCAATTGAGTTGCACATTCTGTCTGTGAGATTTCTGTATTAAATTAATGATGATTTTATATTTTGTACGTGTAGAAGTAGTTGAAACGCTTGTCTCCGACGATGAAAGTAAAATACTCAACGATAAGTCTGCACCAGATCATATTGGACACACCTCTAAATCCAGTAGTCCGATTTTAGACAAGTCCCCACCCTGTGTTCAAGAAGTTTGGGCAAATAATTTGTTAGTGGAGTTTGCTAAAATTCGACAAGTTGTGAAGACGTATAACTTTATTGCAATGGTAAGTAGTGTGTGTAATTAAACAAAGTATTCTTGTTCATTCATTCAAACATGTATTCAAACGTATGTACAATCCTTCTTTAGGATACCGAGTTCCCTGGAATCGTAGTTAGGCCACCTTGTTCAGTACGGACTGTTGGTTGTGTCTTTCCTTACGAACTGTTGAAAGTAAATGTTGACCGACTCAAGATCATTCAGCTTGGAGTAACTTTCATGGATAGAAACGGAAATACTCCACCAGGCGTCTGTACATGGCAGTTCAATTTCAGATTTAGTCTCACGTAAGTTTATAATTTCTACATTTTCACCAATTTTCTCTAAAGGTTAATGAAATGTTGATTTTTAATAACATTAATGATGTGACTTTGTATTTACTTTCAGTGAAGATCTGTACGCTCCAGATAGCATTTCTCTTCTAACTCGTTGTGGTATTCAATTTGAAAAACATGCACAGTGCGGCATTGACCCCTTAGTTTTTGGTGAATACTTCATGTCATCTGGAATGGTTACTTCGGATTCGGTGACGTACTTAACATTTCACAGGTTTGTGGTTTGACTAAAAAGAAATATTGATTATCGATGATAATAATACAGTTGCTGCCATTCACAGTGTTACCTGACATGTGCGTGTGCTAAATGTGTTTGTTGTCCATTGTCTCCAGCTAAATAAATGCAATAACTTTTGTATGCTTTGTAGTGGGTTTGACTTTGGATATCTTATCAAATTATTAAGCAACTTACCTTTACCTGAGAACGAAGAAAAATTCTTTGAAATGATGAGAATCTATTTCCCTGTTGTGTATGATCTGAAGGTAGTGTTAAGCCTTGCCCTTAATTGTAAGAAGTTATTATAACGGGTGTGTAATTATTCCTATCAATAACATTAATCCTTTTTTACAGTTCCTAATGAAGTCCGTAGATTTACATGGAGGTCTCCAGGATATTGCAAACCAGGTTAACTTACGACAAATTTTAATCCTTGCTCAATTGATGTCGTTTTAAATGCTATTAATAATAATAATTGCTAATTCGACTTCTACTGAATCCTTCAGATGGGTCAGCAACGAGTAGGTACTCAACATCAAGCTGGTTCTGATTCCCTTCTGACTGGAATGACCTTTTTCAAATTGCAAACGGTAAACCTCATAACTATATAGTATCATTATCATTATTTATCATTCTGCAAGTTTCGCAAGTTTCACAAATACATTTGATTTATACATATTATAGGAGGTTTTCAGCGGCGAGATAGATGCATCAAAGTACTGTGGGAAGCTCTATGGCTTCTGGGTTCATGCTGAAGATGGAAGGTACAGTAGTCTTTAAACCATTTTCGACTGAGTCGATTCGACTCGAAATTTTCGAGTAAGAAATGAATTGTTTATAATTATTTTTTGAAAATAAAATTACAGAGAGGACGGCTGGAACGAAGAAGTAGGAGACTTGATTGATTCCACATCACCCAAACATCAGGTGCACCTTCTACATTCCTCTGTTCAGAATGGAGATACTAGATAATAGAGTTGTGATTGTGATGCACATATGATCTTTTTTATAACATCCGTCCCAATCTTGTCGAAATTCTAGCTCAATAAAATCGCTCCTTTTTATAATTGATTATCAAGTGATTCATATGAATATTTCAATATTGTTATCAAGTATTACCCACAATTTTTGTGCCAGTTTTTTTATGTATTCAACTCTGAGTGCTTGTAATATTGTGATTAATTTGCAATTTGTGATCTCACATATATCGTTTCCATTAGCCTGTTTAAAAAAATCTTACGAGTAGTACACGTGTTACGTTGGACAAGGTACTATGCATTATCTCTTTTTTCGTGAATTTTTGTACAATATTGATTTAGAGGTGTATTATGAGAACACAATTATTAGAAGACTAGTGAGTTGTGAAGTTTAATAGCGTCTACTTAAGCAAAATAAATCGAATTGTTGAAGCTGCTTACTGTCATATAAATATTATGCTCTTGATACCTTCCTTTACTTAACACTATACAAGAAACGAATCATCGAATGATTTTGTGGCATTTACTATATATGTACACATGTTCTTTTATTTTATTAAGTTTGAACATAACACATTTTATATGCAATTCAATGTGCATAAAGATTGACTACGAAGACTCTAGTTCGGTTTTACATTTTTCGTGGTGTATTTACATACGAATGAATGAATGAATAACAGCACTTTTCTAAATCATAGACTTTTACTATTACCATCTTTGCTTTCCTTTGCAATGATTACATCAACTCCATCCATCGATGCCTCTATACTTGATTATAATAACATAACAGAGGAGGAACTGCTGCAGGCACCTTAGAAGAAAATGGGTCTCCCTTGATACTTTGAAGGTTGTCGAGGAATATCATCTGAAGGTGGCTCGACAAGGGCATCTGGATAAACTGGTGGAGGTTCTGGCATTGGTTGTGGCCTTTTTGTCTCATGAATTCGGGGCTCACAAAAGTATCCATATCCGGGTCGCTCAATGCCCGCTTTCTCTTTCATACAATCGTCAAAAATGGTTTGTGTCTTGCGGCAGCTAGTAACAAAATGCCATGACCAAAATCAAACTCATTTCCCATTATCAATCAGTCTAACTGCAAAATATTATATCCTTACAAATCATAACTCATATCTTGACTTCCTCTATCCAAGCACATGGCAAAGTTATAAAACTCCTGAGCACAGTTTCGTTTCACAACTTGGAAGAATTTCATTGCACAACTGGTAACCACCTTGCCTTCATTTATACATTTCCTGGGGTCCTTCTCCTCCATGCGACACAGCATAAACTCCTGAAACCACACAAATGAATCATAAATCATTTTGTCATCTTTAGATTGTATTACTCAATTAAAGGCCAAAGGTCATACATTATTCTCCGCTTCACACTGTTTCCCCATGTGCAGCGCTCCAGCCTTCAGAAATGGACTGCTCAGCGCGACATCTTGAACCTCCAGCTCCTCATAAGTTGGAATCTCCTTTCCTTTAGTAATCATTTTGAAACCAAAAAATAATTACCTAAATGCCCAATACAACTTTATGACGAAGTATTATCGAACGGCTGATGACCACTTTATTAAGATATCCCCTCAAACAGCCGTAACATCACCTCACACGGTATCGGTTTTTGGATCCCATAAACAAAAACATACACATAAAGTTATGCACAAAATTAAGGTATATCTTCCAAATAATATCCTTTCACATTTCGTGCCACGAAAGAACCTCTATGCATCATCTCATCTGTGTTCTCAAAGCGTATTTTTGTGTTTTTGTGCACTGCACTATTAACTCCCATTCCCTTTGTTCGCTAAGGTATATATTGCGAGCCACCCACTGTGAAAATATACGTTTGTGTAAAGCTTTATGCAGAATATGCAGATTACTCGAATCCAATTTCTATCAGGTCAGAACGAGTCTTCATCAAGCTGAAACCAAACGAAGAAGTTCGATAGTTTGTCATTTGTAGTTCAGACGTTGACTGCAACCGTTAAAAATTGGATTGGAGTGATTGATTGATTGATTAGTCAGTTGGTAGATTGTGGACATTAATAATTTGCAGTTGCTTGTCGATTTAAATAACCGAGTTGTGGGTACGTAGCAAATTTTGTTGTATTCTTGGATGTGTCGTAGAATCGTCTAATTATTATTATTAGGACTACATTCAAGAACTGCGGGATGTGATCAGTTTTTAGTAATGTTTATCGAAAACTTAGTTGATGCTTAATTTTAATCTAGAAATCATCATGTACGGAGGTGATTGGAGTGACGACGACGCGCTGGTCCTAGACTCGGAATCTGAAGAGGATGGGGATCTGGTGGTCAACGAATTGGTTTTAAAATCGTCGGACATTTACTTGGTGAAGGATCATACATTCCATTGGAAAGGTAAGGAATCAAATCAATCGAGACTGCTCAGTCAAATGATCATTGCATCAACTTCAACTGTGTTAAGAGTTGTAATCTTGGAGCCCTTTATTTTTATCTATCCTGTCATCAGTGTATTGATAGCCTATTGTTGTGTTGTTATTTAGTGGATGAGAAATTGAAGAAGGAGAAGCAGTACCAGACTGATATTACTTTATGCTGGAACACTAATGATGATGTACGCTTACCTCAAGGGAGCCGTAGGAAGAAGCCACGTTTGCTTCAGAATTTGGAAAAAAACTTCAATCTGACTTTTCCTTTGGCTATGAAGTGGTAAGTTATCCAAACTTTTGAGATGATAATTAAATGATCAATAATTATAAGTATTGATTGGACGTGGTGTATTTCCTGCAGGAGTGCTGCTATGAGCTTGCAAAGAAGCTTTTGGAAACAATACAGTGACTACTGTATTTCCTTCAAAGTAAATACAGCAGATAAATTCTTTCAAAAGCTCCAGCGACTTGTGATTAATCCGACCTTAATTGTCGAACTGAAGATTGATAAGTTGACTGACAGCATCGGTAATTTGCATTGATTTACTCTATGATTTCGCATGTATAGATAAAAAGCGATTTTTTTACATGTTTACGGTTTTTGTACGGTGTAATCATTTTCAGAGATCCGGTTAGATGATGATGTCCATGATGTAGTGGAAGTATTTAAGCGTGATTTCTGCCGTTTGTCGAACAAGAAGCTTCATAAGGGCGAGAACATTGATGGATCGTTTTCTGTGAAGCTGAAAGGCGAAGAAAACAAGTATGCTGAACCCTATAAAGGGTTTAACTTGGCTGAGAAGCTTTGGAAGCAAAAAGCTGATGATGCTGATTGCACCATAGTGGTAGCTAACGGGGTGGAGATTAAATGTCATCAGTTGATTCTTAAACGTAAGTACACACGTACGATTATGCATGACGCATTCATAATTAATGTATTAGATAAAGATTTTAAATGATTGTTATTATTCTTTGTATCAGTTCACAGCCCTGTGTTTCGGTCCATGTTCGAATCTGGAATGTCAGAAACAATGACTCGCCGAGTTAATATTAAGGATATGACTGAAGAAGCGATGGTAGCTATCCTAAAGTTTTTGTACACTTGGGATCTGGAATTACCGATGAGAAACATGTCTGTGGCTTCCCGTCTACTTCAAGCCGGTCATCGCTATGAAATTAAGAATCTGGAACAAGCGATGACCCAGTTATTTGGTGCCAAACGATCACCCGATGATTACAAGGAGTGGGCTGCCAGCACTACTGTGGAGGAAATTTTGGATACGTACGTATTTGCTCACAATGTTGGATCTGACTTGAAAGATGTTGAAACGACATGCGTGAAAATGCTTAAGATGTAAGAATCTATATTTAACTATTCACTTCAAAATTATGTCATTTATAAATGGACATTTTGTGTTAAAATATGTGGATGTCTAATTGATATGAAATTAAATAGACGGACGACTGAACTTGAGAAGTCTGAGCAGTTCAAGGATATGTTCCGAACTAAGCAGGAAATAGCGGCGAAACTATGTTTGGCTTTCGCTAAGCTGTCGGGAAAATGAAGAGCTAGAATTGGGGCTTCTGCTGAATATTTCTAATCAATTCAGCTTAATGCTTGTTTACATTTATGACTTATTATTTTATTCATTATTAAGTATTTTTCTGTGGTCAGTGTTTTCTGTGTCTGCAAGTAGATGGGTAGATAATGTCTCTTTGTTAAGAATTCGTTCGTATTGACAGCGCTTTTCCCGTGTTGAGTATTTATAAGAGCAAGCACATTTTGTATTAATTGAATTGAAGTAGAGAGTAGGGTTCACTATTGTTATGTTAAAACTAATTACGTATATGGTACACGTGTAATTAATTATATAATAGAACAGGTTAAAAAGGGTGATGAAAGATTTGTTTGTAAATTACACAATGGGGTTTGTATACTAATTGAATAAATAAGTAAAATTCTAATAAAAAATCTGCAGTTTAAATTTATTAGTCCTAGTACTGTTTGTTCATATATCAAGTTAAAATTGGATTCGATAGAAGTATTCTGTATACCAAGTTATGCTTTCCTTTGTCTGCTAGTTGGATTATCTATTAGTTTAATACAACTTTCTTTTTTTCTATTTGATTCTCCTGTAGTATTAAGTTATGCCTTTGATTTTGTATCGTGTGGGACATCATGGATGATCTGCATAACATTTGGTGTTCATTTTCATGCGTTATTCTTAAATTCTTAACGAACTGACAAATCAATCGTTGTCCATTATCCAATTAGATTGGACAATAACTATGTATGCTAGAATAACATGATACATTGAACATTTTAATCAAAGAGCTAATATCTTTTGTATTGCAGAACAATGAAACGGTTTTCATTAACATACACACTCTTATATATAAACTTCATATATATTATCCTTCACATCACATACTTGCTCTTAATCATCAAGAAGAGACTGTCACTGTTATTTTGCAGTAATGAAATAAAATGAACTATGATTGAAACTGGAGAATGATCAACACATCAGGAGAGATTGCTATGATTTTGAACAACGCTTTACATTGGCTGAAAATTTCCTCGTAAATTACGAGTGCATGCTTACTGCAAATCCCTAATCATGAAGTTTTCATTCTAGTTTCAGTCAATATAAATTCTAAGCACACATTTTGGGGAAGCAGAAATAATTTGAAGTAAGTTAACATGAACGGAGTTTTTTTGCAAACTTTGTCAGTTTTGGTTTGGTTGATTATTTCACAGTTGGGCGTTACTAGACATTCATCGAATGAGCCTTGTTGTGTTATATGTAAGAACTAACATTCACAAAATGTCAAACTCGTGTATGACATTTCCATGAAATGCGCAAAGTAATCAATGCAACACTTTCTTGCTTGTATTCACAACTGTTGCGTACTATGAATTCAACAGACTAACGGAACCCCTGTAAGAGAAAAGGATTTAAAGTTGACTTGCCCCATACAAATTTCTTGTCACATCTGTCAAATAATGAAACGAAATGTATTGTATTTATTTTCTAATAAAGGTGCTTATAATTTTGACATGTGTCAGACAAGAGATGTGTAGATCCTGAAGACGGACATTTGTGTTTTTGACTTACTTTTAAGCTTGTTTCATTTTTACCATTATTTGACTACTTTATGTTTATGTAAATTCAACTAGTTAAGAATTCATGCACTTGTGAACCATTTATCCATGATTTACTATGTATGTATGAGACTTATTCAGTCCATGTATCTTGTCTTCGTAAAGTCTACAAAAAGAATCTACAACTACTCATTCAATGCCACTCAATCTTAGAAGCTTCACAGAGTAACTTCTAGCCCAGTACCTTTCTTGTACCAATAATAATTCCTAGTTACTTTCCTTACTGGCAACTAATCCAAGTCTTTGTGTCTAAATAGCGTTTATTGAGCAGGCCTGTGTACTCTTTACTAGCATAACGCATAGTTCAAGGAAATCACATAATTGACTACGAAATATAATGTTCATTGCACAAGCGATCCTACATTATAAAATGGTCCTTCGCATCTCAGATAATTAGTTTTTTATCAGTGAATCAGTACAATTAGCAACGCAACAAGCAAGCAAAAAAGTGTTTTTAAAGTTTTAGCAAAAAGTGAGTGTCAAAATCAGTTATAATCATGGATCTAGCAGCGCTTATCAAGCAACGAGGCACAATTAGGTCTACATTTACAAGAGCTACAAATTACTTTGCAACTCTAGATCGTGAAACAGTGACAGTTGCAAGTTTACAAAATCGCAGAACATTGTTAGAGGCTAATTTCCAACGTTTCGAACAAGTTCAGCAGGAAATTGAAGCGCAGACAGTTGATGACGCCCTTCTTAATGATCAATTAGTGTACTGGGTGAGTTGGAAGAGAAATACTTAGAACTTGTACTATTTGTGATGAAATAATCATCGAGAAGACTCCAGTGCCAACGACCGTAGCATCATCATCATCACGTCCATCATCCTCGGTGAACGTGAAGTTACCAGCCATTGAACTGCCAACGTTCACTGGTAATTATGCAGAATGGACATCTTTTCATGACCTCTTCTCAGCCACCATCGACAGCCGTAGCGGATTATCAGATGCCCAAAAACTGCAATACCTCAAGACATCAGTGAAGAATGAAGCAGCCGACCTCATTAAATCATTGTCCATAACCAATGATAACTACCAAGAAGCCTGGGATACTCTGAAGACTCGTTATCATAACGAAGAGAGATC